>JBAFWW010047316.1:0-30560 GCA_036873685.1 Agapornis canus | reverse complement strand
TAATAAATCAATAAATCACTTTTTTTATATATATATATATATATATATATATATATATATATATATGTTTCTAAATCCATGCTGTTTAACCTGTAAGATACAACTTATTTATTGAATTAAGATTCCTCAGAGATTAAGCAGGTAATCCATGTAGACTCTTTCATAGCTTTTCCTTAGATGTCATTCATTAAGTATGTTCTACTATGAATCATTTTATTTTTAAACACTCTTTTATTTCTTTTAAATTTACCTTTAAATATTAGATTCAGTCAGTACAGACCTGATAGCCAGCCCACGTACATTTAAAACATTCCCAGTGAAGAAGCATGAAACATTTAAAATCTATATTTGATCTGACAACAGCAGCACCATGTTTGAATTAGAAACAGATTAGACATAATTGAAGATAAAGAGGACACAAGCATCACTCCCATTTTGGTGGAGTGGGCTTTAAATTATCAGATTCATCCAGAATACATTACTGAGAAACATTGAATTGTTATCTTTAGACAGCCTTTTCTAAGAGTTTACAATTTCTCAGTTCAGTGAAGCTTGCCACCAGCTTGTTATCAGAACAAAAACCGAAAAATCATCCGGTTCAGAGCACAGAACTGATCTCACCTCCAAAAGTACATATTTTCTTCTGATAACAGACACTTCTCTGGACTGTAGAGGTACCACTTCATGCTTTACACTGAAGGCAATCTTCTTCGGGTTCTTCCACTTTTCAGCTAATTCCTAACAGCATTACAAGTAGGTATTGTTTGCAGAGCCGTCAACCCTCCCTACAGAGAAATACACATACATGTATTTCCATTATCCCTTCCTCCCCCTGCTTTTTTCTTTTGGAAATATATTAATTGACTTTGTATCATTCCTTCCCTATGTCCTTATGTGGTAACAGAGACTCATTATTCAGGGTAACGTGCAAAATGTAATTTATGCAAAAGACTAAAGTTTGGTTAAGATATCATGCATTTTCTACGTAGAACATGTTTATGTATATTAAATTTGGAAATAAACCTCGCCAATATAATAAAAAAACACCCCAGTGAACGCAAAATGCAACTCACCATAAAATAGTTTGATAAATACATTATTACGTTGACCCACCCATCAGAATACTAAAAAAATGCACATAATGACAAGTGAATGTATAAGCAAGTTCCAAACTCAGGGTTAAGTGCTTTCACTTAATCTGTTTGGCCCTTTGCAAGGCTATGCTTGACCCTAGTCTGGTCCCCAGACCAGTCATATTCTTTATGTTGCTTTTAGAAATCCTAAAGGCTCATCTACTCTACAAGATATACTTGTTACTGACTAAAAGATCAGCCACAAACACAGCTGAATATGGAGAAAGGACTTGCTCACAACATTTATAGCTAAATATTGTAGTTTAAACTCAACTACACAAAGATAAATAGTTATTTCATTGTTGTTTCAGAAAACTTACAAAGGACTTTTGCAAACATTTGTGTTTATTTTGAATATCATTCTACATAATTCCACAGTTCTGTGACAAAGCTGAACTTCATTGTCTCCTTGCAAATGATATTGCTGAAAAAGGTTTCCAATAACCATGTGAAGCAAGTTGGTAATAAACACTAGCAATCCTCTGAGCATGCATTCATAAATAAGAAGAAAATGAAAGATTTGTCTAAAATTGTACTTTTAAAAGGCTATTTCCATGGTGAACTTTTTCAGATGCATTAAGAGACATGACAGATTAAAATTGAAATTAAATAAATTATCGGAAAGCTTCTCCATTTTCATATGCAGTGTAAGTCTTTACATGTCCTGAACACCATGCTAAGGAAAAAACAAAACAAAACAACACAACAAACAAACAAACAAAAACCCCACCTACAGAAACACTTTTAGTCGTTGGAAAAATCAGGTTGAAAGCAAAGCTCTGATTCACAAAGAACTAGTGTTTTACATACTAAAAGAGTTAACTATTATATGAGTGCCATTTTTACTGCTTCAACTTTTGTTCTGTCAGCACTTCCCTAATTAGAGCTATATCAAAGCGCATGGCTCAAATTTTCAAGAAGATTATCTTCAATTTGAATGTACCATCTGAGGCCATTTGGGCACCTCTATGTTAAGACATATAAAGTCATCAGGGAGAAGCAAGGGCTGGCTGCTTCCCAAGGGAAGATAAACCATGAGCAGAAGGTCACCCCAGTATAGACAATGCCCTTATCAACCAAGAACACAGTCCCTTAAGCATGGCAGCAGAACTGGGTGCCTGTTACTGGATGCATCAATAACCCCAGACACAAACAGCAATGAGTGTGGTCCCAAGTGCCTCCACAAAGCCAGAAGGGGTAAGAAGGACAGGGACAAGCTACAGTATTATAGTTATGGGTGTCTATCCAGAAGAGCAAGAGTAAGACTACTCAGTAGATTTCTACATGATCAGGATTTAACCTGCCTCCGGGTTATGCACAGAAAAAACTTTTAATTCTGGGGAGAGAGGAAGAATTGAGATATTTTCAGTAGCTGTTTGCCATGTCTTATGTATGAGAAGTAAAATCAAATGTACCCTGTGAGTTTCTTAGATAAGATCAGTGGGAAAAGAAATTTTCATTTAACAAGAAATGTTCATGTTTCAAAAATTACTTTTGTCCCAGTGGTGCAGTAGACAGAACAAACCTTTTAGCAGCTTTTGTTTGAAAGTAGGTACATCAAAATGCAGCAGTGGATTACCCCATGTTTCATGCATTTGTCTAGAATGTGAGAAAGCATCAAGACCAAGGTTCTGCTGTAAATCAGACACCAGATTAAGTCCACCATAATTCACATCCCACCCCTTAATGTCTTGACTAAGAACTAAGATTTAACTGAAAAGCAAGCACAAACACAAAAATAAAAGTAAAATTTCCAGGTGTGCCTTAGGACACATTTGTGCAGCTTTGAAATCCTATTAGAGTGGAAGGTAGACCATGTAAACTAATGGTTCTGTCTGGCCTTAAAAATCTATGTTTCATTAACAAAGGACACCCATGTTTAAAACTGCCTTAAAAGCTGCCTTTAGCTTATGACTGCTTGCATGAAGCAATCCCACCGACAAATAATTTTGTTCCTAAACATTTTGATTCCTAGGAGGACAATGTTGGTACAGCACTGATAAATGTTTCTTATTCTATATTTTAAAATTGTATTAAATTGAATTAAAAACATATCAGTAAAAGAGTGTCCAAGATAAACAGCTCTTAAAAAAAAAAAGGTATAACAATAATCATATATATAGTTGGAACTAGATTATTTTAAGGTCCTTTACAACCTAAACTATTCTATGATTCTATTCTGTTTAGGATTATTTTTATCTTTGCTCCTATTGAAGTACGTGCCAAGGTTTTATAGAATCCTTATCTACAGTTCTGCATGGAATGCTCAACCCTCGTTCTGGCAGCTGCTACCCACAAGTTCTCAAGAGGTCAGTTTTAAGACTCTGAAAATGTTGCCTGAGGATTCTTGATTCTGTATAGCTACTGAATTTTTCACCCAGAACTGTGTACCCTCATCCTCACACTTTCTTAGTTAAACCTGTCTCTGTTCAGTAACACTAATAATCTATAATGTAAGAAAATGTTGAGTTAATTAGCACAGAGTACCTGGAAACTTAAGCAAACCATATGCATTAATTACATTCACAAACAAGTGAATGCAATCAAATCAAACATAGAAGCATTGAGTCTAGGCTTGGTTGGGAGGGCTCTTGTTCTCTTTTTTCTCTTTATAAACAAGTTGGAAATGCATTTCACACGTATGACAAGATATTCTTGAGAAATATCATGGACACACTTACTTGACCATCTCTTCCTTTTCTGCATCTATTGCACATGGCCCAAGTAATACCCCTACTCAGATTCTCAGTGCTGCAGTATCAGACAGCAGGGGCATGCTGTTTGATAGCGGGAAATAGTTCAGGTGGGCATCTGAGGGGATAGGTAGTGCACTGTGATACACATCCATCCTCTAAAGAGCCCAGGATTGTCACGAATTTCAAAGCACTGTTCTTCCAGAGAATGGACGTTCTAAACACCAGCTATCATGCTCCAAACAGTCCATGTTTAGAGCTTTTTAGCATGCTGAGAAGTGACATTTTGAAATGCATTTTAGATATAAATTTGTGCCAATGACAACACAGAAACGTTAAAAGCCCTTAATACAGTAATGAGTAAAAAAATCCAGTCCATACCAGTCACAGAAAAAATAACTATTTAGAAGATATTAAAAACATCAACATTTTTGTGAACTTGATGTTTATACAGAAGAAATTTACAGCCAAAGAAGTTATGCCTGTTGAACCAAGGAAACATCCAAGGCAGCACTGAGACCAAAATCTGCAAAATACCTCTGTTGTTTCATAGCTAAAACACAGCTTCTATCCCATGGAAGGGACTTAAGGACATCCTTCAGTCCATCCTTCTGAATTTATATACAAAGAGAGAGAGAGAAGGATTATATATATTTTGTGTGTGTGTACCTAAAAATATATACGAAAGAGAATCCAGAGAAGCTTGCCTAAACCAGGGCTACTTTCCTTCAGAATTCAGGTCAATTTTTTTACTTAATTTCACCAATTATATTTCTAAAGCTTATGGGTCAACTTGATTTTACCATTAAAAAATCCTCTGATTTAAAGATTCATCAGTTTCTTTAAAAGTTTTCACTTCCAAAACACCCCTCCAAAACACACACACACACACACAAGTAATTACTTATATTTCCTTAATAGAAATAAATAAAAAAAAAATTTGAGAAATTTCTGCAAAAAAAGGAAATACCTGTTCTTTAAAATGCCCACAAACGTTTTGGAAGCTCGTAATTTTCATCAAATTCCAGCTCCCCTTTATTAAGAAATTGTTCACAGAGCAGAAACTGCTTCACACATCCAATTTTATCACCCATCCATTAAAAATCACTATTTCTTAAAGTGTTTCTCCACAACATAAACATTGACCAAGATCTCCTTCTTCATAGCTACTTGACTTATTTCTTCCAGGGTATCCATCTTGTCTGTGTCATGCTAAATGAAGACCCAGAAGTGAAAAAAGCAGCAAAGGCAAAAATTAAATCCAAGAAAGATGTCCTTAAAGCCAAGTCACATGCCAAAACCCAAGGAATTTTAGTGATGGCAATGACAATTATAACTCGTCACTTAGCAGCATGCTTCCTGTCTGCTCCTAGAAACAAGTTATTAGAAAATGACTGCTTGGATACTTCTTAAGTTTTCTAATTTCTGCTTCAGACATCATACTAACATAAAAAATTCAAAGTGCCTACTGTCATCAGCCAGACAGAAAACATTGCAGTTGTTATTACTCACATCCTCCAACATGTTGATTTAACTTACAAGACTTGCTAGTGAGAGGGATTGTGATTCAGATCCTTGTGATTCTGTCACTTTCCAGTAGGGCTGAAAAAATTGGAATCTTGAGCCCAAGCATCTACACCAAAAGTTTTCTTCAGCCCATAAATAGGTTTCTAATCCCATGGAGAGATAAAGAAATCATCTCAACTGGCTGGTCTACTATGGCAAGTAGAGTTCTGTGACGCTCACTGTGTGAAGATATTGTTTTGCAGGCAAAGGTAATGGACTCACTACAGCTCGGAGTAAAAACTAAGGGCTCTTCCTGCTTCACAGACCATCCAGCTGCAGACTTCAGTGTGTATTAGCAAGGCAATTTACAGAATCACAGAATCAGCTAGGTTGGAAAAGACCTTTAAGGTCAATGAGACCAACAGTTACCCAAGGACTGCCAAGCCCACCACTAAACCGTGTCACTAAAGGCAAAATAATCTTCCTTCTTCCTCTTATGGCTACCCTTCATGAGCTCCACTTGCAGCCACCCCTCATCTGCCTCCTCATAGAGGCCCCACACTACATATCTGCCACCCCTACCCTTCATTGCCACTCCTCATCTCCCCTCAAGATCTCCATTCTTGGCCACCCCCTGTGGCACATGGTTGCCCCTGATCTCACCTCTCAATCTTCCCTCACAACTGTCCCACAAATCCTCTCATGATCTTCCCTCATGGCTGCCCCTGCTCTCCTCACCATCTCTTCTCATCCCTCTTGGACACCTCTCCTGTCCCCTCACAACTGCCCCACCTCTCCTCTCATGGTCTGCCCTCATGGTTGCCCGTCCTCTCCCCTCATGATTTCCCCTCCTGGCTGTAACTGCTCTCCCCTCATGATCTTCCCTCATGAACAGCCCTGCTCTCTTCTCATGGCCACCTCTCCTGTCTCCTCACAATCTTCCCTCTCAACCACCCTAACTCTCCCCTCATGATCTTCCCTCATGAACAACCCCGCTCACCCCTCATGGTCTCCTCTCACTCTCATGGCCGCCCCTCTCTGACTTTCAACTGAAAGAAGATTTACAAACAAAAAGTTAGCTAATATCATTCAAAGAGTATGTGGTGGTAGCTGACAGAAATGGCTGGATGAAGAATATGACAGCTCACAGTGAACAGATGGGAAAAAGCCTCATAGGCTCTCTTGAGATGCTAGCCTTCTTGGCATAAATCACTGGATAGGGGTGACTTGGCTGGGGAAACAACTACAGTCAAATGCCAAGAGGAAGGGTCAGTTCTGACACGTTTTAAAGAAAGGAAGGAAAAGCAGCAACAGTAACAACAGCTGAAAGGGGTCTTTCCCTAGGCATTTAACAAATCTGCCAACAGATGATGCAGTATCATAGATGGCTTTGATTAGTCCCTCAAAAGTGACACAGAAATCACCATTGACATTAAATCCACAGAATGTTTAAAAGTTGCTTTACTGCTATGAAGAACAAGCTGCACTTCAGATGAAGGAGTGGATTTAAATGTTCTCTCAGTGTTTTCAGAAAGACCCTGAAGACAACACTTGATAGCTTTGAACAGCCCCATCTACAATTGTGTGGTCTATGTATTCAGTTTAGAGTTTCCATTCATCAGAAAGAGGATCTGCCTGGAGCAAATACTGATTGTCTTAGAAAAAGTAATTTAGAGAATCAGTAACAGGGGTTTAGAATTGCTCTTCCCAGTGTGGATTTCTTGTCCCAGCTAACTGATCAGTCCAGAAATAAAGGAACTCTCACTTTGATGAAGAAAAGCATTCCCACTATTTACAACATAATTACCTTTTCATTGTAACTTTTACAAGTACATCTGGAACTAATTACTGAAAGCTATTTCCCTTTGGAGTTAGATTTACATCAGCAAGTGCAAATATTTCAAAACAACCTTAGCTTTTACTTAATCCTGGTTTTCCTAAGTATTTACACCTATTTAGTGACAATATCTAAGCCCAGGACAAAATATTTACTGAGCCTAATATCATGCAGACTATCAAGTGGATCTTTTCTACTGTTTCGTGAATCATACTCCATAGTTTGAACATTTTCTTTTCATTAGACGACAGAATAAAGAATTTCTGCCTTATATTTTTTTCCTTGACAAAAAAAGGGTATGACTACACAACATCCAATTTCATATTATACTTGAATTTACACATTCTTGCATCCACATTTTAAACAAGGTGTCCCTCTCCTCTCATTAAAGCCCTAGAGATCTACACTCTGGCAACTCAGATGCAGGCATCAAAACTCTCATGTATTCTATTTTTTCAGCATAGTCTTCCACAACCTTTGGCACAGCTTCATAATCACAGTTAAACTGGCAGCATATGGAGAGTAAGAAAAACTCTTTATTCCTTTCAAGGGTATTGGAAACATTTTTTACATCAGGTTCCTTCCTTCTTTGTTCAGTCTGATAAATCAATTGTACCAAAACTGAGTTTACCTGTTTGTTACACTGCAATAAACTATTGAGCTTTTCCCATACGAAAAAAAGGACAGAAATGAGATGTACTCAAACTTCTACTTTTAAAAGCATCTAGTGGCAGGTTCTCAGTGAATTCAATGTTTTTCTTATTAAATCAGTAGTGTCTTAATCCTATTTATACATTAGTAGAAAAAAGGCTTTCAGGATAAACAAAATGTGCCAGGATAGTCCTTAAAACTGACAATTTATGGTTCTCCATAAGATGGATGACTGGGCAAAAGCAGGACAAGTCTATACTGCAGCTCCTCCTTTGTCTTTCTGCCATAGTTTGTCTGTGAAATACCTTGATTTTAGTGCAGAAAAACTAGTGCAGTTCTGTCATGTTACAATCTGTTTACACCCAGGAAAGTCTGTTTAACTGGCTGTCCATATGCAGACTAGAATAATCCGGACTACAATTAATGCAACATCACAACTTTGATGAAAAAGGTACATATTAACTTTAACATAAAAATCTACTATGTATGTATGGAAGAACCCCCATCAGGTGATTCTTTTCTTGCAGGTGAGGCTGGAACACTTCCAGTCAGTACTCAGTACAGTAATGCCAGTAGTTTTGTCAATATTTATCTGTGGGAACTGGATTAAATCACCAAAAGATTTTATTCCAGTCCCTGACAAACATTCCATTCAGCCTACTAAGAGAAGTTTCATAATCTATTACTGGTCTCATAAACCACTTATGCATGAATTCTTAAGTTTCCTGAGGGGAGGAATTAGTTCTGTCCATGCATTTACAAATTAATGTGTTAGGAGTCACTCTTTTGTACTCAAGGAAAAATATACATACACTCAATAAGTCTACAATGTACAATTAACTACAGAGTAACAAACCTCAAGCAGACAAGATAATTGGGAAAAATAGTTGAACAGATTTTGGTTTTGGTTTAGTGTAGTTGAAGATTTGAAGAGATTATTAGGGTTATGTCATTATTATGGTATGTCTTCGTATTCACAAACATCTTTCAGAGAGTCTTCTTTATTTACCTTGTAAAGCATGTCTCTCTTGCATTATGAAAGCACTTCAACTACTTCGTGTTCAAGGATGTTGCAATATCTCCAGATATTCCCCTTGGCAAATAGCAGAAACCTACAGAATCAAAATATTTTGTTGTTCAGAAAAAGACAATCAGACACTAACTAAAAAGCTTTCTGAAGTTACCACATCATGAGTACATAATCTACTGAAGCAGAATTTGCATCAGTCTCCTCAAAGCAAAAGCTACAAGTCTTTGCCATCTATATCCTTGAGTTCTAGATACTTCCTTTAGATTCCCTGTACCTTCTTTTTAATTAAATATAAATAGCATTTCTTTTATTTTAAACCACTAATACTTCTCAGGGAACAAGTGCTGTAGTAAAAATTCACAATCCTATTACACTTTTTTGTACACTGAAGTAAAAATTGTTGAAAAGTGATCCATAACTTGTGCGTATTTCCAGAACAAAAGAGAATTTTTGCCATAAACCAAGATAATCACTAAAACAATTAAAAGAAATATCATTATGTTGTGAAATTTCCTAGTGTTACTTTCTGATTGCAATTACTGCCTATCATCCAGATTCCAGAGAATGATTAAATTGAGGTCTGAGGTACAGGGAAAGTGTAGATCCTGTGTCTAACAGAAGTACATTTTTTCATTATAACAATCCATCCATTCCCAATGCTCTCTCACAGTTTTGCAAAATAAGATTTGTTTCCTCTAGCTGCAAAATTCTACAGAGAAGATTTCACCTCAATGTCATTTCTAAGTATACAGGGAAGCTATAACTTCAGAAAGTGCCTGGAGTGTTTTAAGTCTCATTGTACAATGTTTTACAGCAATACTTACAGATGATTGATGTGCTTAAAATGTGTTCTGAGCCTGAGAAGCCTCTTCTGACTCCTAAGACCATTTTAAACTGCCTGCAGTCACTGGCACGTTTTTATGAAATGCATCACATCCATTCCTTAACTTAAACAGAAACATTTATGGTGATAGACTGCCAGTTCTACCATTGTACGAGCTACACATAAAACACCAACCCACTCGCAATGACAGAAGAGACAGCATTTTCAGAACCAAAACACTGTCTCTGGGCAAAATACCCAAGGGCTCCCTGTGACAAGTTACATTGAGTGACAGAGGAGCTTTGGGTGATCCACAGAGATGCATTAATTTCCTACTCTGTGAAACATCCTCTGATCTAGAAAGAAAGCGTCCTTCTGCTGGCCACAGGCAAGTCCAGTTACTGTTTAGGAATCCCAGTGTGTTTTTGACATACCACAGAAAGGAAAACACATTTCCAAAGCCTGGAGAACTGCAGGGTGTTTCATTGACAAAGCTTCAGCAATGAACGCATGGATGACACTAAAGCAGTGGGTTGCCAACACAGAGAAGCACACTGCTCTATAGTCACAAGACATTTCTATGAGGTTTCATGTGGTTTGTCACCATGCAGATCTTGTCCCTTATTTTAAGAGCATTCTGAAATCTGATTTCTGTTCCAACTGTCAAGAAAAACAATTGTTCTTTCTTTAGATTTTTTTTACAGAGAACAAGTTTCTTCACATTTTGTGGAGAAATTTTCCTCTCTTTCCCATGATCCCTGCAGAAATCAAAGAAATCAGGAAAAAGAAATTCAATGAGGAGAATACTTACAATTGCACATGGTTGCACATGGAATAGTTTATAAAAATGAAAAAGCATCTTATAAGAAACTTATGAGCATGTTTCAATCTTTGTCACTCATGTCGAAGTGCACATGCTCATATAACAATATGCAGATCTCAGTTTTACAGACAAGCAATAGAACCAAAATGTCATGGGCTACATTGGCTTTCTTGTACATCTATGCAATTTCTGCTGTAATTATTTTCCACTGGGATTCCAAAGAACTGGATGCGGTCTGTCAAATTTTTGCCTAATTCCATTTTTTTCCTTCAAGAGCTTTGCTCTCACTGAATTTCATTAGAAGGTAATTCGGCTGTGGAAAAAAAAAATAAAATTAAAAGTATTCTGAACATCTGCATGTTCATTTTAAAGTAGAAGTTGACATAATTTGAATTTCAATGAAATAAAATGAGAAAGTGTTCAGATTTCAAGTATTTTTAAATTTCTCATGAACACTTCAGCAGCCTCCAGAACTCGTGTTTGTTCACAAGAGTATCTGCTTTTTCAAATCTCTCTGTTTCCTGCTACTATTGCTACGCTGCAAAGTTTCTTTCTATAGCATCTACTTTTTCAAATCCTAATGCAGGAAGAAATGATCTGCCATAATCTCAAATAGAAGTACCTCATTTCCACACAGGCAGTAAGTATTATTACAAACCTGATTAGTAAAGAGAGAGTTTAAAAATATTTTGGCCACAAGGATTTGCAAAATACCACAAATCCTCTGAATGGTGTGGTAATTCTCCTCAGAATTAACTAAATCATTATATTCCCACAAAATCTGCTTGTAATCAAGCTAGAAAAACTATGAGAAACTGCCTGTTTTATGACATTTCAAGAATTCCGATTCTGGTATCGCTTAGAAGCCAGAAGTTCCAAACCTGACAATGCAGGAAAACGAGCAATGTTCCAAAAGCCGTGGCAACATTTTGAGAAGATCAGCAAAAATCTACTACAGGTTTATTTTGAATTTTCTTCAGCTTTCCCCAGAGTAATTTGCTTAATTTGAGTAAATGTGGAAGTATGTTTCTAAAGTAATCGGAAAGTAAGGAAACAGAGTTATTAGCCATACAGATTACATCTCTTATGCCTTAGTAATTGCTGGGTTGAAAATAAAGTATATAATAGATACACAAATAGATACTTGCAAGACAGCAGTACTAGTAAAAACACTGCATAGCCTTTGGAAGGAAAAGAAGATCTGGGAACTACAATGAAAATATAGCATATGTCTAATGGTAAGAGTCAAAAACAGTAGACATAATACAAAAAACATGCAAAGAAAATTACCAAGTATCTGAGACAGTATATACAACTGTAAAAAAAAATATAAAAAAATATAATTGGAAACATCTATGTAATTATTTAGAATTTATGTCAAACACCAATCCAAATAAAATATATCTCTCTGGGAGAAAAATTATAATTCCATTAATTAATAAGACAAAATAGATTAATGGAATTAATGAATAATAAAATAAATTATATTAATGATTACAATAAATAATAATTTAAATAAAATTAATAAAAGAGGGGAGATATTCCCTAGTTAATGTTTCTGATTTTCAAAGATCATTTTTGTACCAGGTAATTTTCTCATCAAACATTGACAGAACAGCAAAATAGGGATAAAAGCTGCAACTGGTGGCAAGCCTTTCCAGTAGCTTACTAATTACCTGAAAATTTACAGAAAATTCATTGAACAGTAAAGAACTGCAATTTTATTCTAAAATGCCTTATTCTAAACCCTGAATTTTCCCAGGAAGTTTGTTCTGTTTGGTTTGGTTTTTTTCGTTTTGGCTTGAAAAATCAACTAGAAATTGCATTAAGAGGTGTATCTATAATCTTATCTTGGTTATGTTTATTGCCTCTTCATATGCAAGATTAACATTTTGTGTGAAATGCAATGGCATTGAGGAATGATGGGAATTAATTTAATAAATGTATTAAAATTAAATATAGGAAAACAAAAATAATAATCTAGCTATCTTTTGTATGAATGGAAAAAAAGGAAAGCAGAAGAAAATACAACTGGCTTTTTATATATATCTTGATATGAAAGTGATATACAAATTATTTCTATAATTAGTTATTAGAACAAACTTTGTTCTTACTCAATTTTAAGACTGGTTCTGAGAGACAGTTAAGAATGGTGTCTAGAAAAGCATCATGAAAGACTCAAGTCTTGTATCATTGGAAATCAGACTAGACAACATGCCCAAAAAAATACCATATGGAAGAAAGCATGGGGTACTTGAAGACCCACTGGGGATGCATTCCGAAACACAGGACACTGGAATAGTGACCTATAAACTTAAGGAAGCCCTTTGAAGCAGCATTGCGTGACAGTACTGTTGCCTCACAAGCGGCATTGATTAGGAATTTATGCTTTTTTAGACATTATCCTCAGTAGCTCTGAAATTACCAGTGAAAATACCAGTGGCACAAAGCTTCAAGGAATCCATTCTGGCACAAAACCAGGAAAACAGCTTTCCAAAAGCATGGACAAACATCATTCATATTTTGCCTACATATCTAAATAATACCAGTGATCTCAATGGACTGAGGCAGCAAAAATTCTTTTTTCTCTGATCTACTTGCACTTTTCATTTAACATCATTTGGAAAAAATGCTATAGGAAGTAATCCTATAAATTCTTAACTATTGTGCAACTGCCTGTTGAGTCTATGACAATCCAGTTTGTTCATGGCAATACTCACAGTCTTAAATAAGTCTTCTTATTAAGTAAATGTAATTGTAATTATTCCCATGATACTGTGGGAAATGGTACTGAAGCTACCATTTCTTTAGATGTCAGTTCTGCAAAAGACAAACTGCAGATGCCTTGCGGACAAATTCCAGAAATACAGCCAAAAAGTTTATAGTGTGATTTCATATCATTTTCCCCAATAATATGTTTGCTGTATTTGAATATGTATTACCAACAGCAGCCACAGTTTCTGGCAGTTTGTGGTTAAATATCCCATAAAAGCTAACTCACTTGTTCTATTCTGAACTCACTACATTCATGCTGACAAACAAATTACAGTATTTTATTATATTGCATCTTTACTGTGTATTTTATTTATCTCTGTTGTGCTTTCCAGTTTTGGCATCTATTCAAAACCTTTACCTGTGTTCTCCTGCTGTTCTGGGTTTTTCTGTAGCTTCTTTTGCTTTGTACTCAGAGCAATATCTTTTACCTTCGTACACTACAAAGTTCATTAGTTTAAAGAGCTCATGCAGTCTCTCAATGACACCAAATTGTACTTCTGAATTGCTATACAGCTGCAAAGATAGCCTGTGTATTAAATCACCAATTTTGCCAACATGTGAAACACTGCTCATAAATATGCTATTTATGGCATAAAGCCAACTTAATTTAGCAGTTGATTTTTTAAGTGAAACGACACAGTGAATATGTATGTTACCTATAAGCAATGCACAATTCAAATTACTTGTACACTGTCTGTTTACTGTTTGTTAGAACTTCATGTTTCTGTTCTTTATGTTTCTTCAGGTTCCAATAATATAGCATTCATAAATATTGGAATATTTCATGGCGCATCTAAGTTTGCTCCATTCTTTAACAACTACACTGACTTCATTTTTTCTGAATCTCCTTGAAAGAGGACACTTTCCCTATACTTGAAAAGCTTTAACAATTAACGCCTTCATTTGACAATACATTACATTGTGTAGCTCTTAAGAGTAAGTACTTTTTCTTCAATTAACTTTGGTTTTCCTCTAGAGTCTGAGATTACAGCCCAGTCTCCCCAGAGGCATAAAATACTATGCTTCTATTCTATTCTGAGCAACTTCAACAGTTGCTCAGATATGAACAGTTAGAGAGCTTCAGTTGGTGACAATTAACTTTTTCTTCCTATCCATTGCAAAAACTTGTCTTTTTAATGTTGGCCAAGACATTTTTATCAATAACTTTTTATTTATTTGCTTGCTTCTTTGGAAGACCATTTCTAAATAGCAGCTTTTGAAGAGATAGCTTTTATCTATTTTCATTTGGGTGAGACTTTTATAAGGGTCATAAGCACCTGTGTCCTGTAAAACTAAAAGTAATGTTGATGGCAATATTAGGCCCTCTCTTTCTTGTGATACTTTCTACCATAGGTTTAAAATCTTGTATTTCAGAAGTAAATTAAACAGAACTTAAGTCTACAACACTTAGAGAAAGTCCCATGTTTTATTATAATACTTTTATGTGAGTTACTTTGCTGAACATATCTGTTGGATAAAAAAAGTCCATCCTGCAAACAGTTAGCTTCTCCCTACACCAATTACATTCATCAGAATCATGCTTCTTCAACAGAGGGAGTGTGTGCTTCCCAGGTTGTTGAATCAGCTATATCCTATCAATCCTCTGCTTTCTGCACCAACCACAGTGTGATGTCCACTTTGTTCAACATTTTCCTACGCCACCCCATCCTCCCCAGTTCTCTCTTTGTCCTGTCTCTTCTCCATTACATGTGGGATATTTGTGTGCTTATACAAACTCCTTCTCCTACCTCTTGATTTTATGATGCATCTACTTCTACGTTTGTTTGTTGTACTTGTCGGGATGCATTCGTCCAGCACTGATACTAAACCTCTTCTGGCTCAGCAGGAAGCTGTTCCTCACAGCAATTACACCTGATGGCTTTCTTTCCATTTTCCTTCAGCTATTCAAGAAATTGTATTTTCTGAAACCCTGTGAATTCTTCTTTAGAGTCTTACATAACTCAATGTATTCAACCATCTCTTTTCCGTCAATCTTCTCTTTTCTATCATGCTTTTCATTTTGTTATTTTGCTCCTTTGCTCATATATTATCTACTCTGATACTTTATATTTTCCCCCACTATTTTAATTGTTATTTTCTTAAAAATTTCCAGAGTTTACATGACAACAAGGTACACAATTCCCATTGATTTTATTAACTCCCATTGACTTTAATGTGAGTTTTGTGGCAAACTCACTGGCAACTCTGAAAATACAGAGTCTGGTGTGTATAATTTATTTTTTCTACCTTTTTTCAATGGGAGCTTACAATCACTTATTTTAAGAAATAATCTTCTAAAAGCTTTTTCTGGTTTTGTAAACTCATATCATCACTTTTAATAGCTAAGGGACCATTTTCATGCAAGTTGGAGTAATTGAGCTCTGCATGTCCAGATTCAGAAGAGGTAAGGAAGATTAGTCATTTTCCCTTGAGTCATAGCCAAATTTTGCCCTTGCTTTTATCACTGCAGTCTATGGTGGTCTTCTCTTGTCTATTGCAGATGAGCACACATCTTGAATAATGAATGAGCCTGCCATCAAAAATATGCAAATCTTGGTCTTTATTTCAGTATTTGGACATATCAATTTCAATTTCCTAAATCCTCTCTTCTAACTTGAGCTATTAATGATGCTAAGACAATTATCTAACTCCACCAGACTGCCTATTGTTCATCCAACAGAAAATCCTATTTTTACTAGAATGTCAAACTATTTCTGTCATTGCTCACATATAATTTCCTTGTTCTTCCACAGTGTTTCTGTTTCTTAACTAGTAGCCAGGGTGTCTATAGCTAAAAGACAAGGAAGCTTTGTGTGAAAAAGTAATGTATTCTTATAGACCATCTAATATAACAGAGAAGAACAGGTGAGCTTTTATGCTCATAACTCCTTCATCTGTATCTTAATCTTGTGTGCTTCCAGCAAGACTAGAATCCATTGTCACACTTCAGTCATCTAAAAAAAAAATAATCTCCTTTTCTTCCAATTTCTTCATGTATCTCCAAAAGCAGTTTCTCCAAACCTGGGTATTTTTGCAGCCATTTTTCATTCCAGACTTCAAGCGAATTCTCACACAGCTACAATTTCTAGTGCAATTGAAGGCAGCAGGTTTTAGCTACTTGTCATATTTACTTTTAAATTCAATCCAGCAGTTTACAAAATATGAAACTGAACATTTAGAAATACCTACTCTAAATGAGAATGTGAAGTTGTTATTCCAGGCCAGACTGTAATTATCCTTTATGTAATTTAAAGGGAAAAAAAATAATGGAAGGATTTTCTATGATAATATACTGGAAACCAGCTGCTACTGTGGTCCTGAATATTTCCTATGAAGACTGAGGTGTTGGCAGAGCCCTGAGTCACCTTCTCAGACCAGTAAGAAAACTGGCCATGGAAAAGAGATTCAGGTTCCAAAAAGGCCAGGATACTTTCATGCACAAAACTTTTTGCATTCCCTATTTCCAAGAGGTAGTGCATACAGTATTGCTTACCATGAGCAAAACACAGATTTATATTCACTGTCTGCCATTGCTTCTTAGTCAAATAAGATACGGTTGGAGTCAGGATCACCACATGTCCTGCATATAAAGTGAATTGCAAACACAATGACTGACATGATACGCATCTTGTCTTCAAATTATGCAAGGTTCTGTCATAAAGACATTTTTCAGTTATCACCACTGATTTTAGTTGAGCAGATATGGCTTATTTGTCTATTTTTTTCAGATTTTCTTTACTGAGGAGACATTCAGTCCATGTGAAAGAAAGCCTCATATAAAATTGACAGCATTTATCCAGCAATATTTGCCAAAATTATTCATTTCCCAATATTTTAATTACACAAAGGATAAAAGCTGCACGTGAACCAAGTAGAAATAAATGTAGAAAAACAAGCTACACTAGTACAAAAAAGAAAAAGAAACACACCCCCCCAGACCTGCAGGTGTGCAAACAGGTTGGCATGGCAGCAGTATGATTTCTTTCATTCTGCCACCCTTATTCACACTATGTCAAATTTCAGCTTGGAGTCCTGAAAATTGCATAAGGCAGCAAAGTTTTCATTGGAGGTCTGCCTGCAACATTTTTCAGGATCAGGGCCTGCCTCATCAGGTGCTCCTACCAACATAAATTAGTTCAAAGTGTAGTTCTAGTACAGAGTAATCAGAGCACATATTCAAATATTTATCAAAATGCTTCTCAACGTAGTGATTTCAGCCTACAGAATTCCAAGATATGAAATAGATTAAATGTTCTACCTTAGAAGCAGATTCCAGTCCTTTTGACCCTTGAAATGCAGGACTTAATCTTATTCCTAAGTGGTGACCAATCGTCTGCCATGCGAATGTCACATAATGAGAGAATTCCCTACAATTACAAATGTACAGAAAGTTCTACCTCAGAATTCAATTATGAGTATCAATACTTGCTATTCAGAGCAACAGCTCCAAAATAAAGCCCTTTAATTTCAGATTATAATATAAAATTTAACCAAATTATTGTATATTCTGTTAGCTTTTGCACCACTGACAAACACAGGAACTAATCCTGTACCTACTACTAACATTAACAGTAATGCAAGTAATCCTATTCAAATTAATAACATGTAAATAAAGATTATTCATGTAAGTACGTAACTGAAATCAAATGATACAATCAGTTTATTTTCTGTCTCTAAGGTATATGGCTTCACATGCCCAGCTGAAGCTAAAAGTGCAACTGAAAACGCAACACCCTAAATAACAGACGGTGCACAAGGTGCAGTCAGCAGCACTGATACCAGTTGTTGAGCTTACAAGAAAAGCAACTTCCAAGACCTTCCTGCATCCTTCAGTCAATGTTCTTCCACATGCTCATAAAGTCTATGGGGTTTCTGACTCAAGCATAGGGTGCAACCTTATGAACTGTTACTTAAGCAGGTAATAGCATACTGTCATGACAATCCCATTAAAGGAAATGAGACAGAAACAAAATGTTGGCAGGATGACACCTAGATTTTTTTCCCATATTCTTCTGCCTCAGTTTTATAGATTTTCATCCACCACTGCTCAGTTACATCACAGATGGCTAACTGAGAAATGTCATTATAACCAAGATAATAACATCAAAAGAGCATCTGAGTAAGAAAAAGTTTTAAAAATCATATCACTATTCTCCTTTAAAAGGGTGGATAAAAATGCTATGGGTAAAAACCAGTTGGATTTAGCATACAATTTTTCAATGTGCATGGTATTGCAAACATCTGCATGCTTAAAAACTTCTCATACTCCGCTCCACAACCAGTACTGAACCATTCTAACACACTTCTGCTGCTGCATAGCCAGGAATGTAATGAGCACAGCTTAGCTTGTAAAGAGAGGAGCTCACTTGTGTGGACACAGAGCTTACTTCCCAGTCAGTTTCCCATGATTTCCAGCCACCCTGAGCCATTAGTCATGCTTTGATCTGCCTTTGTAGCAGCTGGACTTCTTGCCAGTCCTTACTAAACAACCAGTGCTATGTAAAATCATCAGTCCTTCAAATGACAAGGTAAATGCAATTAGTTTGCAAGGTTAAAAATTGAGTTTTGTGGATTGACACCCTAATCCATCTCATCACTTTCATAAGCATTTTTATACAATTTGTTTAAAAAATAAGAAATCCATATTTAGAGTGAGCATGTCTTCTGTGCAAGAGTAATAATCACATTTCACCAAAAATTGAATAAGTCTATTGTGTAAATGAAGGACTCCCCAAGCACACATTACCAAGAGAGACCATAGCAATCTATCATTTCAATGATCCCTGAACAACAGGAACTGTAAGTAATTTTGATAGAACAGATTGTGACAGCTTCATAGGAATTATTACAAGTTGAAGAAACAAAAAAATATAGAATAAAAGGAGTCAAAATAGGATGTAGGCTCTTGTGTCAATTCACATATGATCAAGCATTGAAAGTAGCTTTGCTAAAATAAGCGAAAGAGTTCACTAGAATAGAAAGAGTGATGGTAAAGGAGAGACTGAAGTGTCACATATCAGCTAACCATACTGACATAAGCAAATGCAGATTTTGTTATAAATGAAAATATAAACAAAAAGATTTCTTTTAATCTTTCAGGAAAAAGCAAAACTGATCACTGTACTCCTCTTCATATATCTAAACAACATGTACATGTGTATTTTAGCTTGACTGGCCTCCCAGTCAGCCTACCAGTCCTGCAAGTTAAATATGTAAGAACAGAAAAATCTGCATCTTTTTATTTACAAGATAAGCCCAACTTATTAATGTATGGCATAGGCTGGTATAGGTGGAAGTAGGTGGGATGTCATTATTTGGGTTATACATCTTTCACCCTCACTTCCTTTGTCCTTGTATATCAACTTACTCGGAGATAGTCACAAGAAATTTGCCAGGTAGGAGGACAATGTTAGAAAACCACGCTGGTGTTCTCCTTGAGAAACAATTCTGGGTTTAAGATTTTTTTTCTCTATTTTACAAAACTCTCAAACAAGACACAGTGCAATATTTCAAAGATAATGAGAGCAGATAGTCTCAGCTTCTCTGCAAAAGAACTAAGTTACTCTCTGTGAAAGTGAATGGGTGGAATTTATCTGCCAGGCCATTCCAATGAATAGTCAGAAAAGAAATAACGTAGAATAGCTTAGAAATTCTCACCCATGGTAGTCTTTTCATGTCAACAATGTCTTTTACTACTGACATTAGTGTATCTTGTCAATAGAATGGTATTTACATTTTGACAACTTTGCCTGGGTAGAAAGAAACAACAAAGTTAAAAGATGAACTGAAAGGGGAAAAGAAGTGTGTTAACGCCCTAGCAAAGGGCCATTTTTGTACTTACAATGTGCTGCCAAAGTTTCAGCATCTTGATGTTACGTAATACCACATTTATGTTCCTTCTCTGCTCAGGGATCACTCCTTGAGTAATGAACAAAAGCAATTCAGCCTGATGCAGACCATTTAATCAGTACCTCAGTGCTTGCCTTCCAATGACTATGAAACTTTTCCCTCACGCACTGAATATCTTCACTGAACACCTTTCCTTTTTGACTCCAAATCACTATATTCTTCAATTGAGAACATCAGCAGTTGGTGTGAAAAGCTTTAAGGAACAGCAGAGACATCAAAACTTCTTCTATCCTCTTTCACCAATAAAATATTTCATTTTGGTGACCAACAAAAGTGACTTCAGTCACTGTCAGTGGCTTCATTCGTGTGCCTCTAACACTAGAAGACATCTTCACTTTTTTTTTAACCAAGTAATAGGTGCATTTGCTAGAAAATTCTGATTGAGACAACCCAAAGCAAACTGCCCACTTACTAAGCAGTTTGGACAGCTACCAAGTTTTTACTTTGGTGTCATTTGTAAAATACCATTAGTGTTGGCAGCCTACTCCTTGTACCTTCTCTCATATAAAAATGTACTTGTTAGTGTACTTGGTTAGAGTCAGAGTACTTGGTTAGTCACATATTTATCCCATGCTTGACCTCTTCAGAGAGTGCCCTCTCTGAGACCCTTTTCCTCTCTTTCCCTGGAATTTCAGATGAGAAATTTCAAGAAATCAGTTTCAATCACTTTTGTTCCATTGAGCTACCAAAACTCAAAATTCATTTTCCTAATTCAGGCAGCCTCCAACACATTTACAAAATCTAAATTTAGTTGTAACAAATACAAAAAGCAAAAAAGGTGAGTGCTATAGAATGCAAACCTGATAGTGTAGTGACTTTACCCTCCTGAGAAGGACTATGTGACACAGGGTCATAAGCTCAGTATAGAAACAGAAGTGAGACCACAACAGTTAGGATCAGACTCAAAAAGTGAAGTCTTCACTGAGACACCTTCACTGAAAATCCAACTGTGTTTGATTTCCAGATGCAAGTTATTCTGCTCTCTGCTTCAGGGCAGCCAAATGTAATTCAGCTTTGGTCTAAAAACCCCATATTGTCACAAAATATTTAGCTCAGGAAAAAAGAAGCACTAAAACAGCTGAGGCAGGAGCTTTCGGACTGAAGTTACCTTCTGTCCAGAGCTCAGTAGAGCTTGTGTCTGTTAAAATCAGTCTACGCTGTCAGAGACAGCTTGATTCACCTGCTAATAGTTAACGATGTTCTGTCCTGATAACTTTGAAATCAATTTCACTGTACTAAACATATTTTAAAGGCAAACAAACAAAAAACTAAACCAAACAGACTGTGGCTACTAAATGATTCTGGGACAATTTTGATTAATCAAATTTCAATTGCTGCAAACAAACCGATTTCAAAAGTAGAGTCCTTCTCTCCAATAACTCCCCAATTACAGTCAAAGCATCCTGGCTTTCCTTATCTCAACTGAACATACACATTGTTTTTCTGACTATTCAAGCAGCATAGGCTGTGCTATGTTCCCAGTCCACTGCTTTTTAAAGTACAAGACAACAAATTGTATTTAATTTTGCATACAGCTTTAATATTAAAGTGATTACACTAACCCAATATATCGCAACGTTTCAAAAATTCCATTAAACTGAGAGAATACCAGTGCAGAATAAAAGTCCTGCTCTTTAACAGCTTCCCCCTTTTCTAGAGCTTTAAGGGAATTGTAATCTTTTAAGTATAAAAAACAGTTGCAAAACTTCTGAATGCATACACTTTGATGGAATCTTTTGACTCCTTCTTGGTCTGTTTCAAAAATGGCTGCATAAGCACATTTCAAGTTCTAAAAATACAAAAAGATTATTCCCGTAAGTTTGAGGTCTTTCACTTCTCTACTTTAAAATATAAGATTTCTCTTAATCATACATATAGCTGTGCAATATCAGCCTGTGATAGTATCGATATCCCTGTAAAACAGATGAGTAAAAATTGTTTATCTCTGCGTATCTTGATGTATAATAATTAATACTTATTTTGCTACAGGTGTATGAAATACAGAAAAATATATGTCTTGACAGAAAATAAATTATTAGAGATACATGTGTATTACTAGGACAGTCAAGGCAGATACTTAGTCGCAACAAGGAGATCAGTGGTAGAGTGATTTGAATAAATCAGATTTCTAGATTAGGAAGAGGGGCAGAAGCAGCAGCATTTGGAGCACTGAGGAAGATCCCAAATTAAAATAAAACAAAAAACCACAACATGGATTTACATCAACCTGGAAGTTCTTCATTCTGAAGTTTTCTACCCTTCTTCTTTTTCCAAATAAATGAAAGATGTCATAACACACACCCCAAACAAGCCCACACAAACCAAAAATCTCCAAAACAGAACAATTCATCTTTAGGAGAAAAAAAAATCCCCAAAACTGTGGTTAAATGTTCAACATCAGATGTTCTGACTTTATTAAAGTTTGCTTTAATTTCTTCCTAACAAAAAAGTTTGCCAATTTTAAGCAAAAAGTTAAGATGGTTTAAATTTTTCAAAGATCCTTCTAGGATGCGTACACTAAGAACAGTAAGACCCGTCATCCTACCCTTAGAGCTATCTTTTCCTCAACATCGTGAAGATGTAGTAAATATTTGCATCCTCATATTTCATTCTACTCCCCTGTATAATGATATGCTGCCATACCTACACTGTCTTTATCTAAAGTCTGATTCATTAATGATTGTAAGGCACAATGAGGCTCACTTAAAAGCATAATATCAGAAACAGCTTTTGCAAAGAGCATCATAAATGAAGTGTCATTATAATAAAATTCAACTTTTCTGTAAGAAAAGGTACAACTACATTCATACATATTTCTAAACACTAGACAGAAGGATACCAAAAGTTTTTGATCAACAAAATTGCACTGCTATCCATGTTTAAGTACAGAAGAGATCATTCAGTAATGATTCTATTTTTAACATCTTATATTTGTGATCTGGAACACAAGCATAAGAATAGGCTGAAGCTGATCCTTATCAGACACCAGACAACTGAGGGTTAAAATCTGCATCTCTGCTTTGTTCCTGCTTTCCTATAGCAAGGTGCAAAAAAGAGGCCCAGCTCCAGGTGATTCAATGTGCCATATGTGCTGCATTTCCTGCACTCTCTAGGAGCTGAGAACAGCATTTCCAGGTTTACAGCTAGTCTGATTTTCTTGCTTTTCATCAGTTTAAGCCTGCCCCCTCCTGTTGTTTGTACATTTTATTTAATTTGTGCTCTTTTTTTTTTTTTTAATACCAAGGACAATTAAAACCACACAACAAAAAGGCGCAGGAAAGGAAAATGGAAGTATTCCCTGAATGACTTACAGCCAAATTCAGCCCTTTGGAGAATCTGCTCACAGAAGCATGAAATTTTCACAGATGTCTGTGCAGTGCAAGGGTAGCATGACTGACATGTTCTGCTGCCCTTGCTATTCAGAACATTTTTGTGGGTGGCTTGGGGTGTAGGAGGGGCTTCTCTTTCACTGTGTTTCAAAAGACAAGTCAGCATAGCCATTTTCAAAAGGGGAAGACATATACTAAAACTGCTGAGCTTTAGCCCCTGTAAGTGGTTCTGCTGACTTTGACGGGACCATTCACATGTGAAAGGTACAGCATTTGGCAAGGGCTCAGTTGTGTGGTCAGATTTTAGGATGTATGCCAGCTTTGTTGAGGTACCTCAGACTGGTAACTGGTTTTGAGCTCTGTCATGGAGGGCAACAACAAACACAGGAGGCAGAGACACTTTAGCTCATGCTGTAGTTGTGCTTCTACAAACCTTCAACAGCATTGATGCTAGCAAGGGAAGAAACACAACAGACAAACAAGACCATTCAGACTACAGTTTTGAGGTCTTTATTATAGCTGCCATATGCAGCATATCTTCTACTAGAACACCCTATTGCAAAAGTAGTTCTTCACACATATAATCTTAATGGAGCAAGCTTACTCACCCAGGTTTGCAGAGGTAGAGTACTGCAATCACTGGCAGTAATTGTCCTCCAGCCACCACTTCCCTTTGGGATTTGGCACAGTGATGGTCTAAGTGCTGCCAGAAACAACAGAACAATGAGATTAGTCCAATGCTGCAGACTAATCACTCCTCAAATTAATTTGGAAACTAAAAGTCTACAAAAGCAGTAGCATTCGTAAACATTTTGCATTTGTTACAAGTACTGTGAACCAGATTTCCCCCTCTCCAAATAATTCTATTCAAGCCTCCCCAAAAAGACCAAAAACTTTTTTAAATAAATTCCATACATAAGCCTAATTTTAGCAGCCAAGCGATATATCTACAAAAACAGGACTTAGGGTCAACAGTACTAATCCAAAAAACACTGCTTACAACAGAACCATATACTTAATATCACAATCCTATTCTATTTCTGCATTCTCTTTTCTGACGGCATTCATGTAATTAAATAACAATGAATCTCTTATTAAATACAAGGTCTGATTCTCATCCCACAGGAACTGATGGCAAAGCTCCTAGCTGAAGTTTGGAACTGATCACACTATTTATATCTAACATATATAATATGCTAAGTTTTTTTTCATTTGGTATTGGGTTGATTGTTGGTTGGTTTTTTTTTTCCCCACAGGAAAAGCTCTGGCATCATACATCTGTTTCACAGTAAAAACAAGTTATTAATATTGCCCAGTAATTCAGCTGCTTCCCAGCCTTTGCGCAAACTTTGGTGAAGTAAGCAGGCTCCCTGTTTTCATACATGTTAATTCTGCCAACTTCCTCATGAGGAATTTACATGAGAATATGTTCATTTTCATGCAAGTTAGAGTCTGGGGTTATTTTTTTTCCAAATAGCTTTCCAGAGTAATAAATATCATATGGTTTTAAAACTACACCGTGCACTATGAGTTAGCGGACGAGTGCCTGTTTAGTAAAGAAAATGTAGCAAACCAATATCATAATTGCATAAAATGGAATCCAGATACAATACCAGTAGGTTACATTAAATGGTGATCACTAAGGAGGCAAAAAGTAAAATCTTTCAGATAGCGTATCAATAACTCACAACAACATTGGAAAAAAATAACAAACTGGAAGTTGCTTTTTGCATTGAACACATTCACCACCAAAAGAGGAGGAGGAAGAACTTTCTTTTTATAGAACCTTACATTGCTGTAGGAAATGTACCTTCTGGAATTCCAACTGAAAGGCAGAAAATTAATGATATTTTCTACTTCTCCTGGGAGACATCTTTAAATTATCAAGGTAGGGACTCAGTAGGAAGCTATTTAACATATGAGTTTTATTGATCCTATCTGCCTTTGGAGTGAAATTTGGAGTGAAATCAGCTGCCTTGATTTCAGCCACTCCTGGCTCTCCTTTTGCCACTTCTCAACCATTCTTTCAGTGTATCAGCGCAGGTCAAAAGATGAACATAGGTCTACATGCACTGCTCCTACAGTTCTGGTAGGGAACAGGCTAAGCAAATGCAACATTTGTACTGCCAGGGCACTGGAAAGGGGCCTTTGTGGAAACAAAATTCAAGTCTTCAAGTTAAGGCCTAGGGAAGACTTAAATAGCAGCTGACACCTCTGAGTTAGCCTCCATGGGTATCCTCAAACTGTTGACTGAACTCCTAGTGTCTTGTCCCAGCATGCACAGGATTCAGAGCTGGCTGCCTGAGAAGACAGTTGTTTTAATCTTCTAGTCAACAGTTTGGAAGTGACTGTGACACAGTGATAGATCCAGACTCACTCTTTCAGTTGAATGAATGAAAATCACTTCTTAAAACCAGAACTACAGATAAGCTAAAATATTCACCCCTCTCTCAAAAAATTAGTGTTCTCCTTTAAATGTGTCCGTGCATACAGTAGCAAAGAAGAAAAAAGGGGGGCAGGGAGAAAGTTTGCATGTGAGAGATTCTGGAATACACAGAGTTAATTGCTCAACAAGAAATTCTATCACTGTTCAGAGATGATCTACATAGTTCAGAGTATAATGTAATATGCTCCTCTTAAAGGAAGTTGTCAGTGTCTGATGGGATTTTATTACAATTGCTCACTATAAAACGCACTATTTAATTACTAGCATGAAAGTGATTCCAGCATAAAGGAAGAAGAGGAAATGAGACCTCTTCACCTTTTCAACAGTCAATGCACTTGTGCACATAAAAATGCAATGCTTTTTCATACTTATTTTTAATGATGCATTGCACTTTTTTACATCTATGGGATGTAAGTTTTCTGTTGATGTCTTTAAATATGATGCAATACCTAAAGCAATATATTATTACAACAGATAATTTAAATAAATCTAGAATTCTTAAGATATTGGTCAAGAAGAGATTAGTGATTTTGCACCCCACTTGACAGTCCATTAAATGGCACACAGTAAAGTGCTCATCTTCTAAAATACGCCATCTTGCCCAAGACATTTCAGGTTGAACTTCTAAGATCAGACAAGTTTCCAAAAGGCTGAATTGATGTTTCTGCAATGCTGTGTAGAATCTGGAACTTGACTTTTGTTTTTTTAAAGCAGCCAACCAGATTTCAAACCATCCATTTTTGGAGATTAGACAGATACTGCAACAATGTAATTGTCAAAATAAGCAAACTAACACAGAACATAATGATGGAAAACACAAACATTTTCAACTGTGAACACCAGGTTCTAAACAAAGCAGAGCACAGATCACAGTTTCTGACAAACAGAGGTATTTTGGTGTGCATTCTGGAATCCACAAACTGTAAGTGTACACGGCCATCCAATATGTGGATGCACTCTGAAAGAAGTAACTGATCACAATGTGAATTTTCCTTACCCTGACTGAAAATCTTGTACCAGGGCAACCATATCCATTGGGAAAGCAGTATTACTTGGAAAGAGGCCAAATCAGACAGATGGCAGAGAAAAAGGAATCAGTGAAATGTTCAGCATTTGGAAAGTTTCAGTAGCAGTGTAACATTTTAAAGGACAAAGAAACTGGTCGGTCCCTTTCGTTTCTGATATTCACTGAAAACAAAGAAAAGTATGGCATAAACAAACCATGTTTTTCTATATTAAACCAAATAAATATAATCACCTGTGGTTTTGAGAAAAAGACGGAAATATTTCTCAAAACAAGGTGTCAAAATGTATATATTTTATATAATACAGAATTCTTATATAATAAAAAAATATTTTCTTGTGCTTTCTAAATGAGTATACACTGTATTAAGAAAATTTTGCCTCTTAGCTTCCTTGATTTTAAAGATAAATTTTGAAACAAGGGCAATCTGATTCCTATTTTCATGATCTGTATGACCATCTGTAACTTATAACTTTTCAACTATGACAAAAATGTGACAAATACAGTTCAGGTGTGTGACCAGCAGGCTATTCACTTCAGGTCACTGCTCCTTATCTGATGTAGTGCTGCTCACCAAAATCCGAATTAAATGAACAGACACTGTCTGTTATCATGTTTCATTGCACTGAGTTTATAGACACCCAGTGAAACCCTAAAGATTTAACTAGATCTAATCAAGCTATCAAACAATGATTTGAGCAGATCTGTTTCTGTTGCCAACAACCAAAAAATTGTCAATGTGGCTCTATAATCCAGCCAATTTGACTTCCACCTGAACAACTCTGGGAGATCAATAAACTCAGGAGCGAAACTCTGACTCCTACAACTGCATCCATAGTGCTCAGGGGGATAGGTGGCAGCTAGTAGTGCAAGAAGCGTCTGCTCAGACATCCTGGCAAACTGCAGTGAAATCAGTTATCTTTTACAGACCCCTGAACCATTCGGGAAATAATTTAGATAGCCACATTATCAGGTCTCCTGCAAACATCTTTATATTAAACCCAAGTCATGTATATGTGCGTATTTGTTGTATTGGCTCCTATCCACCTCAAACACATATGAGGGCAATATGGAACCCAGCATGACAGCCATCATGCTATACAATTATTTTCATTTGTGTTGCCACAAATAAAGAATTAAAGATAAAAGTGGTACCTCTGGTGTGAAATCTAGCTTTTGTTGTTAGGATTATTTCCTTGCCCAGTGACATAAAAGTGATCAGTGTGCCATTATGTGGATAAAACAATTAAAAAGTTTCTCAGAACTAACTCTGTCATCTTGGACAACAAAATTACTGCTGCAAGGAGCCACCAGCACATTTGTTTGCATTATTACCAAATGTACCATCCTCATCAAAACGATAATTTGACAGGGGATTTTTTTGTTCAACTCATGACAATTTATCCAAGTCAGTGTTTATTATCTTACTGTCATGAGAGCTCCTCTACAGACTGCCAGGTCATTATCCATACAGGAGTTTAAAGCAGTACTTTGCCTGATCAGAAATGCCAAGCAAGTTCTCATTTTGCATTTGCCAGAATTATTTTGTAATAGGCCACTGTTTCTTTTTTCTTAGAAAGCAATCTATACTGAATCTTTTCTTAAGACATCAGATAGCAAATACATCTACTAGATTAGTATAGATTCGTTGGAGTACAGTGCCATAGCTTCAATGGGATGTACCTTGGAACAAAAATTTTGGCAAGTTGTAATGAAAATAAGTATCAAATCTTAACCATATTTTCTATTAAATTCTTTAATCAATTCTTAGATGTCAGGCATTTTGTCCACTTAGAAGAATATAAAGCTGGAAAAAAAACTAGGCTTATTATTAGCAAAACAGAAAGATTCATAAATGCTGAGTCTCAGCACAAAGCTGAATATTTTGCATGTTACTCCAGAAAACCTGCAAAGACATAGCAAAATATAACTACAAGATATACCCATGTAAAGAAATCTGGAAGACTACGTTAGTGACCAGTGTTCAGTTATGAGGGAGCTGGGTCTCTGGCTGCAGCTTGTTCCTTTGAATTTTAAGATCTCCTGTCTTTAAAAAAAACTCTTATAATCTCTGTTGAATATTGCCTAATCACCACCAACCCTCAGGATGTTCCTCTTCATACGATGCTGCTATGTACTCTCTAAAGTTGCTTTCATTTCTTCTGCCTGAAATTTTTCTGAGGTACACCAGCCCCTGACGCAGTTGGCCACAACTGTCAGCAAGACTTTTCTTGATGTCCTATGCTTTCTTGACTTGAGGTTTAACATTTTCTTTTACTTCTAATATCTGCTTGCTTTTGCAGGGTCTGCGTGGAGAAATCCCTGTGACTGTGCTCTCCATCTTGCCAGCCCTCTATCAGGCATTTTGTTTCTTTGTACTGCCCCATTCTTGACCGAAATCTCTAACCTTACACCGATGCTTATTTGGGCCCCTGTCCTTGGTTAGTATTCCCCCTGAAAACTCCAAACATTACCTCCTTTGACTTCAAACAGAAATTCCTGTGGTGCACGCTCCCAACACAAACTACCTCAGTTTCCCAGCACCTGCATCTTTCTGAACATACATTTTCATCTACTCTCTAAAAGCTCCCCCTGAATTACTAGCAGATGATCACTGTGGCTGAAATAGAGCTGTCACTCTCCCCACCCTTCTCTCTCTCTCTTCAGTTTAACCTTGCACACCTTCTGTCATAGCCACAGTGAATAATACTTCCATCCTGCCCATCGCTCAAACACATAATCCAGACATCATCTTCAATTTAGGCTTAGGTCTATAGAGGCTTGCTGGTTAAGTGCTTGAGATAGTTTTCCCACCTGTCCATATAGATAAAAGTCTTCTCAAAGTTCTCATCATCTCGCACCTTGGCTAGTCCAGTATTGTTTCTTACAATCCTGCCAAATGCCACCTTGTTAGATTGTCAGATGAGAGCACATGCACTTTATCCTACACCTGGGAGGAGCTTTCCAGAAATACATGTGCAGGATTCTATCTTCAGATCATCCCCTCAAACTCCCTTTTAGCACAGTGCCAATTAAATGCTGAGAAAACTGCCATGTTATGCTCCCAGACTTGCGCTGTCACTGGGTCTTTCTGTTTGCCTGACTTCATGTCCATTTGCTGTCATCTCATTTTACATCTTCACTGCAAGGTCATTGGGCCAGGGACAGCCTCTTGTGTTTGTATAGTGCCACCCAGAGCAAAGCCCACTTTATGATTAAGAATTCTGCAGAACACAAACCAGTACTGCAAATCACAGCAAAGTGTCACCGTGCTGAGAGCAGCTGTCTCTGTCAACATAGCTTTCCTACCGCAGAAGGGAGAGAAACCCCAGCAGACCTTTCTTCCCACATTTGTCTGCTTGCATCTTCTCTTAATAAAACAGTGTCTGCTTGACTCTAAGGCAGTTTCTCCAAGGGACACATCAGTGTTTCACACTTTGAAGCCTGCCTAGCAGTCAACCAGTCCTTTTTCCCTCTTCAGAGAAGGAATTGATGTGCGGTTAGACTCCACAACTTGTTAAAGTTATAAAGTAGGTATGCTTTTTATTCAGCGCTGAGGTGCATGGGGATAGCTCCTTCAA
>JBAFWW010047314.1:0-22784 GCA_036873685.1 Agapornis canus | reverse complement strand
ATCCAACCTGACCTTGAACACTGCCAGGGATGGAGCACTCACAACCTCCCTGGGCTTTGTATCCTCTCTCTGATAATGGTCAGGTATGAGTAGCAGAGGGTATAGGAGCAGGCATGGCATTTAGCAGTGTTTTCCCATAACAGAAAAAGCAATTTGTGACATGGGGGTGTTATGAACCAAAAGTAGTGACTTGTACTATTGGCACTCTGCAGATGTTTCTTTCATAACTGTGCCCAGTCTCTGACCAACAGAAACGTACCCACAATGTTCTGTTGTGAAGGCCTCTGTAGCTTAAGGTCATGTTATTTCAAGAAACACCTTGGGTTTGATGCTCCCACCTCTCAGTTTCTCTCAATGCTGTACACCTACCTGCTTCATAGTTCTTTATTTGGAAGCTAGTAATCATTTTGGCTTTATGGAAGCTAATAATCATTTTGGCTTTATAGTTACCCACAGATCTATAGTGTTTTTTTGATTGTACTTGCCCTTAGTTACCTTATTTCCAACTCTTGCCCTCACTTCAAGCTTTCCTGGGTGAACTCTGACATCATAGAATCATAGAATGCTTAGGGTTGGAAAGGACCTTAAGATCATCCTGTTCCAACCCCCCTGCCATTAGCAGGGACACTTAACATTAAACCATGTTGCCGAAGGCTCTGTTCAACCTGGTCTTGAATGCTGCCGGGGTGGAGCATTCACTCCTTTGGGCAACCTGTTACAGTGCCTCACCACCCTCATAGTAAAGAACTTCTTCCTTATGTTTGACTTGAACTTCCCCTGTTTAAGTTAAAACACAATGCTACTTGTCCTATCACTACAGTCCCTGATGAAGTGTCCCTCTCTGGCATCCATATCAGCCTTAATGATTCCTTTCTGACCCTTTTCCAAAGAGAAGGAAAAACTCTACTCAGCCTTTTAAATACTGTGAGGTTGATGCAGAGAGTAACTTGGGTGTTGCCCCTGCTCTAAAAGCTTGTGTGTTGTCACTTCTTGATGTTGCAGTACCAGAATGTGTGGGTACCAGGGCTGGCACTTGCTGGACTGACTAGAACTTTCCCTTGTTTCGTATCTGTTCTGTTTTCTCCCTCAGAGGAGGTTATTGCTCCCCATCTCCTTCAGAGTGAAAAGAGAGCTCAACAGGAATGAAAATCAGACCATTAATTTCTGGGTACTCTGAACTTCACTCTTTGCAGATGTTTCCCTACTCTATTTTTACAAAATGCATCTCCTGAAGTTGCTTCTTCATAGCTGGGTAGAAGTGTTTTTATGAACTGCAGGCAATCAAGATACTTTGGTTTTAACTGTGCAAGAGTTGCTGCTGCTTCCTGAACTGAGCATTTAGAGACCTTAGGTATAGAAATAGGACATTAAGAACTAGGTCATGCTTTTTCAAGGAAGGCAGCTACCTTTGGACAGATCAGTACTGATAACTGGGCAAATATGCTCTCATGAGAGAGAGGTAGGTTAAGGTTAGATTTCTTTATTAAGCTGATTTGGTGCAAAAAGGACTCCAAAGACAAAAAGCTTTCTCTAAATTGTCCTTATTGGTATTCTGTTAAGACAATAAAAGTGCAGAGCTCTTTATTTAACCACTTTCTTATTTGATGTTTCCCAGGGAACACTGATAAACGTAGACCTGTACTTGGAAAGGGAAGATAATTGGCTGGCATCCTTCAGCAGAAGGTATATAAGAATGCCCTTCAATGATCTGTGTTTGCACTCTGTGTAGCTGTGATTTCAGCTCTGCCCTTGAAACACAGACTAAGCAATGCTGCCAGCTTGTATTCTTCTGTCAAACATTTCTTTTCCTTGGGAGTCTGTACACAGCTTACAATGTATGTCTTCTGCCAGGGGTCCTGGAGCCTGATGCTTGGTTACGGTTTGGTTTTGGTTTGGGTTTTTTTTAACCCTGTTGAGCAGAGGATGTACTTAAGGTACTTGTTTGTCTGCTCCAGAGTTAACATGATTCCATGTGTTGGCTGATTTGAATATTCCAGATCTGTGTTGTCACTGCTGAGGGATTCACTGACTGTGAAATGAAGTTGGTTCTGCATGGGAAGTGTAGGGGAGGGTATCATCCAGCACAGCATCTTCCTGTTTCTTTCCTATAATGCTTTGCATTATAGGCAGCCAGCTTTAGGTTGCTCTTGCTGGCCCCTTTCCATGTAGCTTGCTCTTTTCTTTCCAAACAGCATTTTGGCAACAAAGCTGCAGGCATGTCTGCTTATGTGTTCTCTCATAGCCAAAGCACCTGTTGTTGAGATAAATTCACTGACTTAATATAAATATGCTTGCCTCTTTCTTAGAGCTAAGGGTTTGCCTCTTCAGGGCCAGCCAAACCAGTGGCTGTTACAACATTATTTAAAAACATGATTGTGTACACATAATTTGAGATATTCTTACGGAATGGGCAAGTTCTTGGGTATATTGACCTTTTTCGCTACCAAAGTACTTGTGGACAGTTGTTCTGAGCTTTCTCTACTTGGTCCCTTTCTTTTTTATCCTTGAAGGCTTTAAAATGACTTCTGGTTCTGAAGTGGAAGTACAACAGGAGGAGTGTTTGTCTCTTAGAGGTAGAAGGACCACCATGTTTGGTGCCACACTACAGGTGCCTGTAACTATCCAGAGCTCCTGTGGAGTAAAGCGTTGGTGTTGGGTAGCAGAAATTACGTGCAATGGCTGAGACATAGGAAATGTTACGGTGTTATCTGTATCTGGAGAAACCACTTCTAAATTGGTAACTCCACTAGCTTTGAGTCTTCTATTGGTATAAATATGCTGTCAAGAAGGACCACACTGATCTTTTGGTGATATATCCTTTGCAGTAGTTTCAGCAGGATGGAAAATGCCATGTAGCAAAACCTGGGAACACCTGCTGAGTTGTGGTTGTAGGTAAAATTCACTTACAGCTTTTATGGATGGAGTTTTCATCTGGCTGGCAGTAAAATGCTTGTTGATGCAGTTTTCTGAGGAAAGCCACTGATTTCAGATCTGCTCCTTTACCTTCTTTTCACAATGTTAGTTGCAATATTATGGGTTTGAGGAGATGTAGTTCTTCAGTGCATTATTTCTGTAACTTGATTGACTGCTTTTTGGAGGAGAGGTATGGCACGTTTTGTGACAATTGAGTTTTGTTGGTTTTTTTTTCTGACTGGAGAAAGAAGCAGAGAAGCAAAACTGCTTGGGTTTGCTTAGGATTTGAATCTGAACAAAGTGAGCAAAAATGTCCCTTTTTAATGTAAGAAGGAAACTGGGATATCTCTTACCATGTGCTAACCCCCCCCTTGCTACTTTCTCCTAAGTATCCTCCTTGTATGTGCCATACTTGTGCACTACTGGCACCTTGTCAATCTTTAATAAGGAACTTGGAAAGCATCTGCAGCATTTTCTCAGCCAGTAAAAACCGTTATTTAAGAAACAGAAAGGAAACCAAATGCAATAAACCAGGGAACTGATTGATGATGATTGTGTGCGTGCTTCTCAACAGTTTTTCTCCCCTTCCATTTGGTTAATCTGTTCTGCAAAAGAAGTATTTGATTTTCTTATTGAATACATTGCACTATGTATGTGAGCTATCCCTGTGAAACTGGATGCTGAACTCCATCCTTTCTAACTACTGGTTTCTAAACAGTACCACATGCTATTTCTGCCATTGAGCTGAGGGCATGAGGAGAGGCAGGAAAGCAGGGCAAGGTAATTTCACCTCAAAGTGTCTACTGTGAAGAGCAGGACATGGGTGCAGGGACAGCACTGACTGTAATTTTGCAGGATTTACTTTGGAGTGGCTCGTGTCTTGTAGGATCAAATTATTAAGGGATGAGGGAGAAATAAGTGCATTGATGCCTTCACTAGTGAAGTGAGCATCTGGTCAGGGCTTTGGCTCTCTTAATGACATCCTGTTTCTCAAGGACTCAGCCCTATGTAGCAGGATTCTTGTGACAGTGACATCTCCTCTCCACAGCCCTCAGTTTGTTGAACTTCGGAACTGCAGGGTATGCAGTTACATGAATAATGAACTCCAGCTAAGCAGACCCAGAACAAAGCTTAGAGCAGGGCACCAGGGGCTAGAAACCAATGTGCTTGCTCAGCAGGGTAGTGGTTTCTGAAAAATTACTGTTTGTGATTTAAACACTTGGTCAGTTTTGTTCTTGAAAACCTTGAGTCTCGTGTGGCCTCTCAGCCCTTAGGAGACTGAGTTTTCACCCAGTTTGGATGCAGTCCTCTTCTTCAGGTTCGATTTAGTGCAGGACTTACTGGAGGGGTTATGTTTATTCAAACTGCCTTCTGAATTCCTTCAGGAATTTGCACAGTGGGAGTTAAAATCTAGCTGTTATCTAACAGCCTTAGCAAGCAATGCCTTAGCTTTCTCGTTCCACAGATCCAGATATGAATATATATAATCTGTATACATACACATGCTGAATTTATCTCAATGTAAAAGTAATATAAACAGCCTATTGTTAACCTGGAAGGTGCTACAACTGGCAGCTGAAGGTGGTATATTTCTCTATAAAGAGCCTGAAAAAATGACCTTTTAATGACTCCAGAGAAGTGAAAAAGCTATTTTCAACAGTAACAAAACCAGCCATGGGTAAGGACAGCCTGAGATGGTATCTACCTGTAACAGGTACATCCAAGTTACAGGCACTGAGGGATGGCCTTAGTGGCAATAACCAGGCACAGTTTTTTGTTTTCAGGCTCTGTATATAGAAAGAGCAAGCAAGAAACTTTTACCTTGACAGAAGCTGAAGTAGAGAGCTTATGAGATGCTTAAGGTTTTTGAGGTAGGAAACTGCCAATTCTTTGTTTCTGCTGTACTTGAAAGATGGGTGAAGATTTTGAGCATGTTGATAGTTGATAAAACAATTTGCAGTTGTTAATTTGTTTTCAGTGACTGAACTGTGCTCTGATGGAGGTAGAACTCTAAATATTAGCCAGCTATTTGGGCCAAGAGTCACAGGCATCAGATTTCTGGGATTATATGAGTACTGATATGTGAAAATGAGGTATATGTTTTGGGGAGGCTTGTGGTCTTTTTGGGTGGGTGTGATGAGCCTGTGGGCAAGCCATGTCTCCCCAGGCAGCTGGTGGCAGTGCCAGGGATCCTGTGGTCCATCAGGGGTCCACTGGGTGTCAGAACCTCTGCTGGTGGTATTGCTTTTGCTGTTGCCAGCTTCTCTCTGCTCTGCAGCAGCAAGTATGACCTGGAGCACAGCTGCAGACAGCTGATAAGTGAGCAGGAGGTGTCCTTGACTATGAGCCTTGGTGAGTTCAATAAGTGCTTTTTCACAGGCAAACAAAGCAAGCTCCTGTTTAAACTTCTACTAATTCTAACCTTTCTAGTGCTAAACAGCCTATAATGAAGTTGCTCAATGTGGCACAGCATTAAGTTGTCACAACTTTTATTTATGTTGGGTTTTGCTGTTTTACATTTGGTAATAACTTTTGGTATTTTTTTATTTCAAAAGCATGCAAATCAAGTTTGGAGAGATAGTGAAGCAAAGTTTGATGTTTCTAACTTTAATGGAGTAAACTGCAATTAGAAAGTAAAGTGTGGCAGGTCATATACCAAAGTGAGAAATAGGAAGGGTTACCTCAAGGATCAGACAGTAAAGTCTCACTCTGTAATTTAGAAAGTGCTGTTGAATAGCTTGAAAGTATGAAGAGAGCCTCCCTTGCCTTGGGTCATAAAAAGGAGTGTGACTTTTGGTTCCTGAGACCCCAATCCTCAGTTGCTCTCTTTGATCCAGAATGTAAGGTAACAAAGAAGGATAGCTGCTATTGACCTTTGTATTCTGGGACAGCTGAGAGCTCTTAGGTATAATATTAGAGCTTTTAGAAGGGTGATATAAAGGGCTTCTACTAGTACATCAGCAACAAAAGGAAGCCAAGGGAAAACATGGATCTGCAGCTCAATATGGCAGGGGCTCTGGTGACAAAGGGCACTGAAAAGGTTGTCAAAGTACTCAGTATCACCTTCAGCTTGGTCTTTAATAGTGAGATTTACCTTTCAGGAATCCTAGGTCCCTGAGACCACAAGGAAAGTCTGTAGCAAGGGATACTTACCCTTGGTGGCAGAGGATCAGGTTAGTGAATGCTTAAATTGGTCATGTGTGAGTCTATGGGTAGGATGCCCCATGCATTCTGGGGGAGCTGAGTGATGTGATAGCATGGCCACTCTCAGCTACCTTTAAGAAGTTGGCGACTTGGAGGTGACTTATTATTGGAAGACAACAAATATTGCCCCTTTCAAGAGGGTAAGAAGGGAAGTACAGGCTGGTCAGGTTCAGTTTCATCCTTGGAAAAGTAACGGAACACTAATCCTGGTAACCATTTCTAGACACAAATGACAAAAGGGTAATCAGGAGTAATCAGCAGAGATTTATGAAGGAGAAGTTGTGCTTAACCAGCCTGATAGCCTTCTCTGAAGAAATGAGTGACCTGGTGGAGGAGGGAAGAAGGATGAATGTTGTTTAACCTGGTTTTAGTGAGTCTTTGACAGTCTTTGACAACATCCTCATAAGAAAACTGATGACTAGACAATGAAGTGAACTCAAAATTGGCTGAGCAGCTGCTCAGGTGGCTGTGGTCAGTGGCACAAAAAAAAAGGCTGCAGGCCAATCACTAGTAAAGTGTGTTGATATTAGTTCTAACATCCTGCTCATTAATGATCTGGATGATGGGACAGAGGGCTTTGGGACTTGTATCATCTTTGGAAGGAGTGGCTGACATGCCAGAGGGTTGTGTTGTCATACAAGGGGACCTGCACAGGCTGGAGAACTGGGGAGAGAGGAATGTCAACAAAGGGAAATGCCAAGTCCTGCAGTCAGAGAACCTCTCACAGGAGTACCAAAGCTTTCCTTGCCATGTGCACACAATCTCACCCAAGGCTGTGCCCAGGTGAAGCTTCTCTTTCTGTTCAGCTGCATACTACTGCTCTTAAATCTGCTGCAATTTGGTTCCTGTTTATGAGGTCTACCAGGCTGTAAATAAGATTAATATGGAGATAAACTTACATCTATATGGTTGCCTGACTTAGAACTTCCTTTAAAAGGGTTAGTGAACCATAATTGCGTTCTTTAGTAATTGTGTTAAAACATATTCTTTATATTGATCATTTTAGATGTGCTTCAATTGTTTTTGAATTGATCACAAAGAACCTGTGTTTTGGCTGGAGATCTGCAGAGTTGAATGTGAAAGAATCAAACTCATTTTGTGAAAATGTCAGTATAATTCTTAATTTCCTGGCAAAATGTCTGTAGATTGAACACTTCTGCACTCAAAGGTCTGCAAAATAGGAAATTCTGGTCCGCTGCAAAGCATGCATGGGTCATTGGGGGGCTGCAAAACTAGAAATATCTCAGGATAGAAAAACATGAGCTCTGTAAGTATGAAGACAGTATTTTGCAGGAGATAGGTATTGATCTTTGCTAAATGAATTTAGGTTATACCCTTCTTCTACCCTTGGTCTACCTAATGCAACACATGGAAACTCCATGGGTTTCAGAATCAGCAATTTTGTGAGTGGTAATAATTAAACTTTCACTTTTTAAAATAAAAAATAATGTAAAAACTTAGCTGCTTTCATTTTTTTTGACCTAATAAAGAAGCTGAATAATAGATTGACCTGGGAATTTGGAGGAGACAAAACCCAAATGAATTCTCATCACTCCTAATTAATTCTTCCTTCTCTCTACCACCAAGTGCTTAATAACAAAGGAATGAAATTGCTGTGTGATTGCTTGTCCTCCTGTCTGCAACATTTCTGGGAAGCCTTAGTTAGGTGCAGAGATAATACAGTCCTCACAAAGAAGAAATGTTGAGTTTGTCAGAGTGGGAAGTGAGTTGCTGGTTGATGACTGTCACCAAGCTGTTTGGTTCCCCTGCCGCTCTCCTTGTCTCCTAAAATACCCCTTTTGCTCTGTTAAAGTGAAATTTAGTGCCATATTTGGGAAAGGAAAGCAAAATAGGACATTGGTTTGGATGTATGAAACATACACAGTGCTACAACTGAAGGCATCAAGACTACAGGGATTCTAAGTCGACACTGTTTTGCAGAAACCCTAAGAGAAGGGGTTTTTATCATCCAAATTCAGTCTCACCTCACATGTAGGACAGGCTGATGATGATTTCACAAAATCATTTCTGCTTTACAATCGTAATTTTTTCTTGGGGTGTTGTAGCTCACACCAACCTTAACCATTGGAATTTCAATCAGGTAAAATGCACAAGATCTGAGGGGCAGGGGCAGGTATTGCAAATGACAATGTGTGATGTATCTGGTATCTGATGAGGCAGAAGCTGGAGCCTCAGGCTTCTGCTGTAGACTTGGCTGGTTAGTAGATTTTCTTTAATGATGGGGACCTACTAGGTAAAAATATATCCCCAGGTGCTGCCTCTTTTCTTGCAACCCTGTGCAGCAGCATCTGGACAGCAAATAAACCCACCAGTTGCACTGGTAGGTACAGCCATGAACTACTGCAAAAAGTCAGGTCACAGGGGAGCATGAGAGTTCTGTTGTGCTCTCCTCTGCTCTTGGTATATAATGCTCAACAGGTCTGTATATTTTGTAGTGTCTTACTTTACATTTCCTTTTCCTAAAAGAATGGTGACAGGTTTAGCAACTGTTCTGATGGAGCTGTCAAAGCTGTGGGAAAAGGCCCAAAGCAGAGTGGAATTTGAGCTATCTGCACCTGACACTCTCCACAATGTGTCTACTTTAGGTTTTGTCCCTTGAAGCTTTTCCTGCATCTGTGATCAGCTGCGTTCAAGTTAATGCGGTGTTTTGGTATGTACAAACAGACTACTGCAAGCAGAATTTATTTGTTCTGCATCTGTGTTCCGAGCAGTGATGTATGGCTTACTGTCCACTTTCTGCTTGGGATTGCTGTGTCAGAGTTGGCTTTTTGCTAAGGGATGAAGCAAAATGAAAGTAGGAAATGCATATATGGGTGCTTACCTACCCCTACCTCTTGCTGATGCAACAAAAAGACTTCAGGTTTGCTTGCCATGTGGAAATATTTCCTCTCTCTCTTCTAATACTGTGCTTCACATGTAGCTAAGGGCCTAATGTTGCTGACACAACTGTACGTGTTTAATTTTATCCCATTGACTGTGCCACGTAGTGTGCTTAGTCATCTGCTAAAAATCCTTTTGTTAAGATTGGGAACCAAACACAATACTGAGTATTTGATCCTACCTACTTATGCATGCCTAATGTCATTTACTTTGTTTCGCTTGCTGCTGTGAAAATAATAGCATATTTATTCAGTTGTTAAGGAGTAGAATTTTTCTTCTCTCACAATTAGATGATCTTTAGAGGAGGTTCCTTACAAGAGAGGCTGTGGCATTTTCCAGTGCTGCTGTCAGGAGAAGGCTGCATGCTGAGGTGGGGCATGTATTGTTATCTTGGCTAGACTTCGTTGCTTAAAGGAACTGTGGTCAAAGCCTTTGAATGTCTACTCGTCTTTCGATGTCACAGGTGTCTCTGTGGACAGCTCAATTTCTGATTCTTTTAAATGCTAAGGTTCTTAGGTGTTGGGGTACTCTGCAGCTTGCCTTTTTGTGTTAGGTGTTGTCGGATTTAAATCAACAGGGCTGATGTGAAATGGCACGATGCTGTATCACTATAAAAACCAGTGAGCGCTGAGTTGTGTTCAGATTTCTAGGCCTAACCTGGAAGGTGAGTTTCTGTTTTCCTTTCTCACTTTCTGGCCTATGTGGTACCTTTCCTCTGGGGGTTTCTGCCTTACCCGCTCACTGCTGGGTATTCTGGGCATTTCACCCGGGGGTACATTCCTGTACAGATGAACCCAGCTAAAAGAAATCTTGGATATATTTAGCTTACCAGATGCTTTCAGAAACCTCTTGTCCTGGAGTGACCATTCTTCAGGTCAAGCTTACTAGCAGGCTAGTGTCTGTTTGTTTAGTTGTCAAGACCTAGAGTGTGCTTAGACAAGAGACAGCAAATGGTGGAGATGAGGGAAAGAGAAAATAGAATTAAACGGCCTCTGCTTTCCTCCTCCACAGTCATACACCATACCCTAAAGAATCGCAAGTTTCTTGATGCTGTTTTTCTTATTTCTATTAGATTAAATATTTCCTGCAAGGAAACATGAACTTTAGGTTGAGCTCCAGGTTGTAGTTTTTCCATCATTGAAAATCTCAGCCAACTTAATCTGTTTGTGACAGTAATGCCAGTGGCGAATTAAAAAAAAAGGAAAAAGAGGGCTTTTTATCAGCTTTCTCAGCAGCCCTAATACATCCAGGCCTTGAAGGAGGGACTTGAGAGAGGCTGACTTGTCTCTTCAGATTTCAGCCTCTGCCGATTCTATGCAACATTGCTGAAGTGCATCTAAGCAAGAGGCATATGGAAAATCTATCACAGCTTTTTCATGCCTTGTCAGTTTATGTTGTAGTTGTTGAATGAGTTTAACAGAACATCCACATCTGCAATGTAATCACCAAGAGCAGTGGCATCATCACTTTATTTTTTTCATGCAAGTTTGTGTATGAGCAAAGTATTGCTATCTGAAGTTGGGCTGCTCTCCTTGTCTCAGAGAATCAGATACATCCCTGTGTGCACAGGATAGGAAGGGAGCATCCTTTTTCATAAGGATTGGTAGGTAAGGTTGCAGATGTGCATAGAGCTAAGCCTCATGGTTTTCTTGGCATCAGCAAATGAAAGTTCATATAAATGTCTTTGATTATGTGCAAGAAAGTTGGGAAGACATCTCGGGGCTTTAGGAATGTTTTTCCTTTTACTCTCTGAGTGTAAATTTTTACAAAACCATGCTGGCTAGCATCGAGTCCTTCCTGTTGGCATTTGGTGTGGATCTGCAGGGCTGTAAGGGGATTGCAGCAGCAAAATAAGGCACCTGGACACACACACTGGAAGAATGCAGGTGCCCTCTTTTGAGAGGAAGAGGGGGCCAGGCTTCAAGCTGGTCACCCAGCAGGGTGCTAAAGCTGCCCTGCTGGTGGTGCTAGTTTAGGCCAGGGAGCCCACCCTCTATTACTTAAGAAGAAAGTAGCCTAATTTTAAGGGTTGGCATTTGGAAGGAAAAAGGCAAAAAAGGGAGCTTGGCACTGTGCTATTGCTCATCCTTTAGTTTCAGGCAGTTTGTGATCATCTGCCCTTGTTTAGGGATGACAACTCAGAATACTGAAAAGCCCAAGCAAATGCATCTAAAGCAGGAGGTGAAATATCTTGACTTCTCTTCTGAAAGAGTTCCAGAGCCTTGCAGATATCCTTCAGAAGCAACAATCAGTATGTTCTGTCTAGGTGATGAAGACCAAAGGTTTCAAGGGCAGGATATGACTTGTGGCTGCCATAGAAATTGAACAGTGTTTGGAGCATGATATTCTTGTATCGCCACAGTGGTCTGGAGCAGGAGGAAAGATGGGCTTGTGGGAACAGATTGAGCTGTAGGGAAACAAAGGAACTTTCCCTAGAAGTGCTGGCGTTAAGGTGGAAAATGCTTAGACTTGGGGATAAGCTCAAGGAGGGAATAGGTTTCTTTTGGGGAGTGTGGGAGTTTGGCACTCTATTTTATTTATTTACAGTTCTGAGAATGCTAAAAATGGCCCCTATGATGCTCCAGGTACTCTTGACACATGTTAGTAATACATGACAGAAATACCTTTAGTGCAGAAGTACAAATGAATATTTCAAGGAAAATGACAGTAAAATGAATTTAGGGTTGAGAGTTCACATTAATAATGCAGGCTTATCTACAGCACCTTCATTTTTCATCTGTAAAATGGGGATAATGATGCTGACCTGGTTTGTAAATGAGCCCTGAGATCATCTGATGAAAAGCATCACCAACAGGAAGTGATAGTGGTAGAAACTGATGTTAGAGATGTGGTATAACTGCTTCAAACTAGAATGTTACAAGTGCCAGGACAGAAATGACAGAAATACAAACACTTTTAAGAGTGGAAGTGCTCTCACAAGGTATATGAATGCTGAGCAGTGATGCCATATGGTAACCATGCAATTACAAGCAATGTGGGTTTTTTATAGTCATGGATCAAACTGATCTTCTTAAAGAAACAATACATGTTCTTGACTTGGCTCCTTCTGCCATCTGTCTGTCACTCATCAACTTCACATTGCAGGCTGTTTCTTACCACCTTCCTCTTTCACTAATTCCTACTTCTGAGGACCTTTGGCTAGCAATAAGCCAGTGCTGAGCACATTGTTTCTTCTGCAGTGTTTTTGGTTTATGTACAGAGGCAGTCTCTGTCATAATTTTGATAACTGCTTGTTTTAATTCTCCCCTGCTCCCTCCATGTACCCTTTTAACTCATACTTTGCTATCCTGATTAAGTCCCTTTGTCCCAGTTTGTTTGCTTGCAATACAGGTCTAAGTTCTGTTCTCTGTTTCTCAAAAGCATCTGCATCTGGCTCCCCAAGTCCATCCTTCCCCTCCGCACACAAAGCTCTCTGCCAGCCTGCTCTTCGTCTTCATTACATGGTCAGTCTGGTTTTTGTTGTATCCTAAATTTAGCTTCATTCTCCTCTCTTGTTCCCAGCACTTCAACCTCAGACCTGTAACTGCCTTCCCTTTCACCCTGCCTCTGCTGCCAGCTGGTTCTTTGCTCTTTCAGTTTTGCAACAAGAAGGAGGAGGAGAAAAATCTATGCAAATCCTGACCAAATAAATAAGAAATTATTAAAAATAAATCACTTTCAAATAAAAATGCTAGACTCTCCAGGTAAAGTTACTTGTCTAGAAAAAGACACTGCACTTCATTTTACTCGTGCTTTATTGACCTTGCTGATATTAAACAACCAACCAAACCCAAACCTTGGCTTCTGATCCGAGCCATACATGTTTAATTTTGAGTGTGCAGTATATTCCTTTGGGCCCCAAGATAAGTAAGTGAATAAGCATTTCCCAGATCAGAGTATTGGAAGGCAAAAAACAAAGTGTGAAGCTGTAGCAGAGGAGGTGTTGAAATAAATAGTGGTGGGTTGGTATTCACATGCTTACCTTGAAACATTCTCCAAGGTTTCTTTCTTGTGTGTGGTACTGATTTGCAGTATGATTGTAAGGGATGTGAAGAAAACACCCCTTTTCTCCATTATTTCTGGCTGTTAATTTCTCAGACTGCTATAACTGCAAATGCTAGAGGCTGTACCAGGGCTGATGGCTTTTATGGTCATTTTGTGTGCCTGAGACCAGAACAGGACTGACCTTACACTAATAGAAAAATGGGTTGGTTGAAAATTCATCTAATAATGGAAAACTGCCTTTCACTGTAGCTGTGCAATAGGCACTCTGTAATAATAAGCTTTTCAGGCTTTCTCCCTTCATGGTGTTACAGATGTTTGCAGACTTTTTAGCAGAGAACATTTTTATAAAGATAAGGAAGAAAGTTAATATGATTTGTTTTCTGTCTGATATGCTAGTTTGGTAAAATGTTGCATACAGCTTTTCGAACTTTGAATCGATGGGGGTTTGAGGACTGCTACTGTTTTCTGATGATGCTGTTTGACAGATTAAGAAGTAAAATGCTAAAGTAATCTTGAGTCTGAAAACAAAGATGGAAATAGAGCAGATGTCATTTTGCAAATAGGGACTAAAAAGGTTTTTGTGTCTGCCAGCATGCACAGTTTAGAATTTCAGTGCATCAGGAAATGAGCTTTAAATTATTCTCAAGTGGTTGATAAGTGGGAGCAACACAGTTAAATTTATTAAAGCTTTTTTGGTAAATAATTGATATAATGTTGCAGTGAGAGTACATTATACATCATAAAACGCTACATTATGTAAATAGATGTAGCACACTTTTCCTTCGGCTTGATACTAGATTAGACAGTCTGACTAGTAATTGTGAAGGAGCTCAGTCAGGTGTTTTTTCTCCAAGAGCCACGGCTATTTAAACCATAGGAAATTGTCAGGTGTGCTGTTTAAATACCTTCATCTCTGTACAGCAGCCAGATTAATTTAGAAATAAAATAGTGATAAAACCCCCATCCCTGGAGAAGATGGGCCAGCCTGCTTACTAAGAGTGGTGGGAGTTAGAAATGGGAACTTGCCATTTCCCCTTGTGCCACCTGGATGTTATTCGGAGACCTATTGCTCTGGGTCATGTGCTGCTGTTTAACTCACGTGCTCTTCTAGGCCTAATCCACACACTGGTTTGAATACAGTCTTTATTATCTCTGACTGTGAGGAATAGTATAGTTGTGGTTTTATGAAGGCAGCAAGATTATTAATGGTAAAGCAGACTTTGAGATTCTCAGGAGGTCAGGCTTTAGGTAACAGCGGCTCTTGGGAATTCTGCAGTGTCTGCAAGTGGTGGGGCACATGGGAGCTCATGGCATGTGCAATAGCAGGAGGGGGACCCACGAGACTGAGGGGCAGGTTTTCTCAGTAGCGGATGTACCAAACCCATCACTGTGCAGAAGTGGGATGTCTGGAACTCAAAAGTGATGAAAATGGAGGTAATAAGGAGCAAAGAACTGAGGGGTGTTATGAAGCACTTCTGGAGTGCTCATTGCACCTGTTCCTCAGTAGCAAGAAAGAAATATGACCTTTTTATAGAACTTAAATTGGATCAGATAAAGAGTGACCCCTTTGGCCAGGTTTTTGTCTGGGGTTTCTGAATCCAGTCACTACTGCTTTTAATCAAAGTCTTCTCTGAACTCTCTCTGTGTTCTCATCTTCAGTGTTGTTTTCTTTCCTCTTCTGCTTTCTCTCTGACATGTTTCTCCCTGAACCTATGGTTTCAGTTGTGCTTTCAGTCATTCTGCTGTCTGACTGACTACCTGTAGACTTTGAAGTGTGAGGCAGAGTGGAAGGAGTAAGTGCACCCTGCAATGGGTTGGGTGGCAGCGGGGGGAGTGTCCCCTGAGGATGAGCTCTCTAACAGGGCTTGTGAAGGCAAGGGGAAAATACAGGATTAATAAGGCAGGCTGTAAAAATTGTGTTGCTTGTTTTCAGGAGCTGTGTGCCTCCAGTTCAAACACAGTACTTAAGCACTTGGGAAGGGTGAGGGGGAGCACATTTGAAGGCACAGGGGACATTGAAACATTTAAGATGATGTTTCTGCTCTGGATTAATAGATACTTTCCCCTTTCAGCTGTTCTGTCCTCCGTGCTGGTTTTCTGTCTCTTCTTGATAGCTGCTGTCATTTCTGACCATTGCCTGGCTTTACCACAGTCAGCTTGTCTGAGCAGCCTTTTGTGAGGATTGCCATGGGATGAGGCTTTGTTCAGGGAAGAGCTATTATCTGTTGGTCAGGTGCAATACCCATCAGCTTTTATCCTGTCTTAATTCACTCTAATGCAATCTGATTTCTTGGCAAAAGAATCCTTTTCAATATATCCGATGATAGGATACCCCTTCTAGGAAAGGAGTGGGTTAGGGTGTTCTTGAATAATTGGGTCTGATAGTCGTGTGGCAAAAACTTTTTGGAAGGAAAAGCATTTTGAAGTAACCCTGATATTTTGCTACATCCTCAACCCTGGCTCCCGAGCAGTGGTTACGGGGTACTTCTGTTTTCTTCCCTGCTCTTTCCACCTTGCTAGCTCCATGCTGTAAAGTGTTCCAGATAAATCCCCATAGGAGCTGTCCAAAATAAATGTTTGCCATTGGCTTGGTTTGGTAGAGCTAGAATTACGTTTGGAGAGAGATGTGCAGGTTATTCATCCTTGGAGATGGGCTAAATGGAAACAGATCCCGTGCCTCCAGCTCTGACAGCTCTTTTCCAGTGCAGGGGTTCAAGCAGTAACTGCATGTCACAACCCTCAACTTATACTTTGGCTTTGTGTTTTTCAAATTCTTTTTCTTCCTGCATTGTCCAGAATTGAACTGAACTGCATTTCCCCAAGTCCTTTGTGTGTGGGCTGGATTCAAATGGAGTAATCAGCAGGAAACAGACTGTAGATAGACTGAGATATGGCAGCAGGTCAGGCTTAGTGATGGGATGCCAAGTGCTTTGCTTCATGATGCTTGATGATTTGTTAGAGGCACTCTTTTCCCTGCTGGTGGGCTGAGCCTGTTTATACTCCTGATGCTTATCTGTGATAACCTGATCTGGTCTAACTCTGCCCTAGGCAGCAGGAGAGACAGCCTGACACGTAGATGCATGAGAGAACAGAGGAAGTATTTTTAAGTGTAAACTGAGAGAGAGAGAGCACAGTTTCTGCACTGCAGCATGCCTGAACGTACGTGGAACACCTGTATGAATTGACAAGCACTAACCACAACAGTCGTGCCTATGAGTTTTGGTGTGGAACTATCCTTAAGAATAGCTCATTGGAAATTTTTCCTCTAGAGTGTTCAGTGTAATGGGGCAACACAATAAGGGAAGCAGGAAAATACAATCTTAGGGAAGGACATCCAGCTTTGGTTATCTCCTGTGCTTTTCCATTTTAAAAATGACTGTGGTTTTTCCATCACTACCACCTCTTATGTCTCCTATTGTGTGAAAGCTGGTTTGTTGCGTGTTTTCTATTCTTTTTATTCAGTTACTAGCCACTGCTATGTACTGCTTAGCAGAATACTAATGCTCATCCCTCCCCACTCTGCAAGTCCTCTCTGCAGAGGAGCGATTTACTTACTGATTCATGCCTTCATTGGCTGTTTCTCTGATGACCAGATTGATGTGAGTATAACCGAGTGCATGCAGTACTTATTCTTAAGGAGTCATGTTAAAAGTTGTGAGCATTTAATGTTGTAAAATTGTCCAGTGCTTGGCCTCTTCATCAATAGGTGGTGCCCGTTGCATTTTGAGACCTGCAGGCTGTGTTTTGGGAGTGTGCACACCAGTTATAGCTTCAGCTGCCTCATGTTGTTAGAGTTGGACATCTAGCCATCCTGCACAGCTCTCCCTAGGCCTGAAGTCCATGGGTTCTTATTTATGCAGGGATGATAACTGCCCAGTGACTTCCTAATTTTCAAACTGGACACTTTGTGTACTGCATGTGGCTACTCAGGACCATGCTGTGCCTGTTGGTAATAGTTCCTGGCCAGCAGCTTGCATGCCATGGTGAGTCATCACCCAGAAGCTCAAACTCCTGAGTTGGCAAATTCCTGCCCAAGTGGGCCCAAGACAACAACTGGAGGATCAAAAGAAAAATTCACTATTGGCACCTATGCTTGTTGCTGCACAAGCCGGTGAATGTTAGCTGGTACTTAGGAGGGTAAAACTGAAGCAATTGATAAATTCCCTGTTTACTATGGTGGGACCAAATTGACCCTAAGGGTCTTACAGATAGTTCTTAGCTAGTCACCCAATAGAGAGACTGATATTTATCACTTTTAAAGAGGCTTCTCTTCTCCAAGACTTTGAGCTTATTAAAGACCGCTTAAATAAGCTGTTTGTAACCACTGCTGATTATTTTCCTCTGTTTATTTAACAGACTAAATATATTTATAAAATCTGTTTGTTCCCCTGTGACTAGCATTAATGTATGTGGTTATTATACTTATTACTGTCACAGAGCTCTGAACACACTAAGATGCATCGTAGTCTGCTGTGTTCTAAATCTGTGTATTCATTTTTACCATTGTATAGAGCAGACTCTCCTGAAACCACATTAACTGAACCTTATTCCTTGTGCTTTTTTTTGGCTAATTTGTAGATCTTTTTGCATTAGCAGCAGATGAAAATCTTCTCCTTGGTGGCAATCTTTGTACTTTTTACTATATTCTTAATTCTTTTCATAGTGCTTGTGTACCTGTAGAGTAAAATATGGAAGGACAACCAGGAACGTTTTTTCAAGAAGGCTTTTGCCTGTGTTACTTAATATTCTCTACAGTTCCAACAGGAGGAAGATATCCATTGCTCAGCTTCAGAGGCTGCAACTATTGCTATCAGGTTCTGATACTGCCTATCTTTATACAAGAATTGGTTTACCAGGGAGAAGAGATGAAGGGCTTCATGGGTATTTTGTTTATGTGATAATACAACAAGCAAACAAAGTAGGACAAATAGGAAAACAAGGATTGGTGGATATTTGTGCATGTTATGCTAACTTTAAATGACCAGCTCTGGTAGCTCACATGTGAGTGATGTGCATTCCAGTATCAGTCTTGACACTTAAAATCCTGCAGTGATATTGTTTTCAAAACCTCTGGGGTCTAATGAATTTTCACAGCAATGAAGGCAGCATGTGAAGGAATGCCCATGGCATCCCTTCCTATAGGGCAGACTCAACAGGAGTTAGCTGTGAGCTGCTGTTTTCTAGCTCTGGAGAGGTTTTTGTTTCTGAATGAGGGAAGGTGGGGTTCCCTGAAGCCTCTTTTGGGAAAATGGTCTTTTTTCCTCTTTGGGACACTGTTCTTGTAAGGAATTAGCCATGCCCTGGAAACTACCAAAATTACAATGAGATGTTAATTGCTTACGGTGAAAATGGGAGCAAATTCAAACAAATCTCAAACATCTTCCCACCAGCTACATTTCAGGTTAGCAGCTCTGTTCCTGTGCTGTGGCTTTTGCAGTGGTTGTAAGGACAGTCCTTTAAAGGTTTCAAAACTGTAATTTTATGCCTTAAACATAGGCTCTATATTTTTCCAAGTTGAACTTTCTCCATTCCTGCTGAGATGAGCTGAAAATGCCTCCTGTTGAAGAGTGTTGACACTCAGATTTCAGAAGAGCTGTGAGAAACATTAGCTATCAATCTGTTCTGGGATCATGAACAAACCAAGGGTTATTACAATAAGACTAACAACTCTGGAAGGGATGTCTTCCAAAAATAATGGGAAAGCTTTAGCTGCTGAAGGCTATTTCTGTCCATATCTGTGGGGACCTCTACACAGATTGTGTTCATGTGTGTAGGAGAAAGTTTTCCATGAAGCTGATCAAGAGCCACAAGGATCTACATTGGTTTGTTAGCCGGTGACTATAGCTCTGGTCTTGTTTGGGTCTTCCTAAGTTCCCAAACATGAAGTTATTTCTGGTTTGTCCTGGTACTTTATGGTTGTACAGCAAAAGTAGTTCACAATCATTTTCTTAAGTGCATAATACAAGAGGCATTCTCAGTTACAAACCAAGAGCTGAGTGGTGCAGAGCTTGTCCTCCAGTATGTGTGGATTGTCAATTAAGAAAAGATCTTGAAACTGCCTCTTTTTGGGCTCTTTTGATCTTTTCTGCGCTCTCATTTTCTCTTGAATGTTTCTTTGCTTTCCTGGTGTATTTAGGGGTTCCTAGAGTTTTCATATTCAAACAACTAAGGGATATGCCATCTGCCTAGCAGGCACATGGATGCCCTGAAGATGGTCTACCTCAGCAAGTGCATAATATAATGCTAGCCTTTCCTTTGTGGAAAGTGAAAAGGAAAATCCCAATTAGGAGCAGTGTCTGAAGGAATTCATGCTGGGCTAGGCCACTGGGCTGCCTCATAGTGTTGCCAGCTCTGTTTTCAGAGGGATTTGGCTGTGTAGTGCTCAAGACCTTCAATATAGTATTTTTTTCCCCTTTTAGTTCTTCTCTCTTATTTCCTACTCTCCCCTTAACAAAACTGCTCTCACTGATTGATACGTTTTTAATGATTACCCCCACCAGAGATGCCACACTATGGTGATTTACGGTCCTTAAGATCTTTTTTTATTTGACAGCTCCTTCCTACTCATTTTTTGTCTCTGCGTGGCAGAAACTGCAGTGATATTGTAGTGCTGACAAAATGGGAATTACAGAAAAGCACTTACCAACCTAATGAACCGGAGGGGGAGAAGGGAGGAGAGACTATGTGAGTGTTTCAAACCACTTGCTGTTTAAATGATCCACCTGAGCAATCAGTGTTTGTATGGAATGGCCTTGTTCAAATAAAAACAAACCCACCTGGAAACAACCCAGAACAAAACCAAACAAAAAGGCCAAAACCAGAAAGATGTTGGTCTCCTCATTTAATGGGAATGGCACTCAATGTAGGGCACACAAGGATCTTCATCAGGCAGAGACCCTTTGTATTTCCTTAAAAGCATTTTTCTTCCTCACAGCACTGATAATATGCTCAATTGTGGAGATGGTGGTTGTGATATCTAGAGGACAGAAATGAACCCCCAGGGACTTTTGTGTGCTTGTGTGTTAATCTGAGAATACAGAAATGCCAAAGAAAATTTTCCTGCAACCTAAACATTCTTAGCTCATTACTGAAAAATAACTTGTGTTGGCTTTTTCTGTTCCCTATTAAGTGTTCATAATCTCTTATTGCTGTCATTGCAGCCCTGGTTTGCTTGGTAGAGAGCAGCTTTCTGAGAATGCCCTCCCAGGGAAAAGGGATGTTTTCTGATTTACACACACACCCTCCCCCCCAATACTCAATTTACATAAACAGGATTTGTATTTCTCTTTAACTGTTTGGTATTTCTCACAGGGCACCCTGCCATTGAGCTACTTGAGCTGTATGAACAGCACAGCAACAACGCAAGCAAATCAGGGCTTTGTGTATAGCATTTTACTGTCTGTTTATGGGCTCACTATATCGTAGGTGGTATTGTTTCTGAACTGGAGCTGGAGAAAAATATCTGAAACAAGCAGCTAATGGATATGGTCCTTTTATTCAGATAATGAATTATCTGTGTAGAAACTTGCATGAGGAGAAGCCTTTGTTTCTAAAAAAATTATCATGAGAATAGTTTAGACAGGACGTACTTTGGCTGACTGTCTGGCTAGATGCATGCAGTTAGCATAATAACTATTACTTTAGCAAGTAGCAAGTTTGGTGCAGGAAATAGCTCTTTGTGACTGATACCCTGTGTCAGGTGCTATTGCTTTTTTCCTCCTGTGTCTGACTCCCAGACCCACAGAGGAGCTATGAAATACCTGGGAAATGCATGTTCCCTCTGCAGGTTTGACTGTTCTGACAAACAAGAATGTACCTGTGCTGTAGTATTTGTGTAAAGTGGGTCAAAAGAACAGGAAAACAATCGAGGAGAATTTACATTTGGACAAGGGCTTACAAGTAGCTCTTTTGTGTTATTTGCCCAGCTCATGCATGAACAAAACTGATTTAAGTACTTTCCATGTTCACAGCTGGCACATAAATTGTAAATACACAAGTACTGTACTCTCTGTATAGCTGGATGTTGTTTCTGTTTAAAGTCTCCCTGCATTTTTTTTTATAGCAGTTTATCTGTCTTAACCCCTTCTGTCTCCCCTGTTACCATAATACCTGAACATCTCATCATCCTCAATTCATTTATTCTCATAACATCTCTCAAAGAAAGGCAGGCCCTGATATTTTCTTTATTTTTTTTTTTTTGGGTCTCTTACCTATGGTCCCATTCCTTCAAGACTGAGGATAGGTTGGCTTGAAGAGGTAAAATCCTGTGTTACATACCACCCTGATCTCCCCTACCAAATCACCATTGAAGGTAATGGGTTCCACCCTGCAGCCAGCCTGTTTGTGTGAGGAATGTTTCTAATGAGGCAAAATGAAGGGAGGAAGCACTAGCTCATTTGCTGAAATAATGTGACTCTTTTTGACTGACATCAGGGCTTTTGTTACCATGTGAGCAGTCAAGATGAAAGGTGTGAGGTGACAGTGGCCAGAGAAGAGGAGCTCAAGCAGGATGAAGGTCACAGGAGGAGTTGGGTGATGGACCTGAATGGTGTACTGTGGTAGTGCCACTGTACCAAACTGCTTGTAAGCTGCCTGTGAAAAGGAAGATTCAGTTTATATGTCCTATCTGTGTACTGTCACCCCTTACTTGTGCCATCGATGCCTGATGGCTCTGTATATGTGCCTTAGGGACCCCAAACCAAAGGAAAGTTACTGCTGCAACAAAGGACTGAGTAATTTTCAGCAGGAGTTTCTCCCTCCCCAGCTTGCAGTGGTCGGGTAAGCATGTGTGCTGGAGCAAGTAAACAGAGTAGTGCCACAGGTGGCTGTTGCTCAAGGGCAGGATGTCCCATTGCAGCAGGGACTGGCATGAAACTTCACCACTGACAGATTATTTCAGAAACGCTGCACTGCAGAACTGGATGGGAAATGATTGGCCAGGGTTATGGAAAGTCTGTAAGAGAGCACAGACTTCTGCCCATGTTTTCCTGGTCTGTGACTACAGGCTGGCTTTGTCCATCTGTGAGCTAGTTCACTGCTTTTTGTCTCTACTTCCATCTGTTTCTCTACTGTTTAATGCTAATGGTGGTGGTTACAGTTTTTAAAGTCAGTATTTCACATGGATTATCAAGGGGTTTATAATGTGAAATAATCTCATGCTTGGTTTTCAGGGTTATGCTAAAATTACCTATATTAGGTATTATTTCCATACTATTGTTTTTTTCCTTTGCAGCAGGATGTGTAGCTAACTTTAACACTAGCCCTCAGAATTTTTGTGCTACATGTGAGTTTTTAGTAGGCGTATCTGGTCTGTCCCTGGTTTTACATTACCTAAGTTGTTATGCAGGAATTTGAATTTGAGAAATTGGTTTTGGAAAGAAAGATCTGAAAATTGTTTGCATTTTTCTTTTTCTTGGAGGAAGTGCAAGATACTGCAATGAAGACATCTGAGGTACTTTTACTGAGCATATCAAAACCAATACAGACAATAGATCAAAATGAAACACTTTCCTGTGAGAAAACATTCTTATAGTTGGTATCCCCCATCTGACTTTATAAGGATTTTGAAATTTTATTTAAACTCTGATAATTGTACAGCCTGTTCAATGGTGGGAAATCCAGCTCCAATCAGCTCCCTGTGTTGATGCTCTGAAACCTGGGAGAAAAGCAGTCTGTTCTTAACCGATTCGACAATAGTTCACATAATTCTTAGAAGCCGTTCAGAAGAAAGTTTCATTTCTCTGTCCCTTATCAAACAGAAA
>JBAFWW010047313.1:2570-14022 GCA_036873685.1 Agapornis canus | reverse complement strand
GCAAGCGCACACTGAAGCCGGCTCATGTTCATGTTCTCATCGACCACCACCCCCAAGACCTTCTCTGCAGGGCTGCTCTGAATCTCTTCTTTGCTCAACCTGTAGCTGTGCCTGGGATTGCTCCGACCCAGGTTGAATGTGCTCTGTATCTGAAGACCTGAAAAATCTGAGATTTTTAATGCATATCTAATTTAAATACCATATTTTTCTCTGAATTTTCTTAATTAATTGCAAAGTCAGCCTTTTCGATTTCTCTACTTTGAGTTCGGTTTGCCTAAAGTTCTAGATGGAGCCTTGCTTCCCTCTCTATAGTTACTGTTTATTTCTTATTGTAATAATTGTGCTAATCAAATAATTGTGTAAAAACAACACATTTTGCTCTTCTGTGACTGCATATGTAAACAGTGTGCTTGCAAACAAGGGCACATGTAGTTGGCTGTCTTTACAGGTGTGTGGATGTACATACTTCTATGTAGAAGTATGCATATCTATATAAATTTGTGGATAAAATTCTGCAATAGGGAGCTATAAATTTAAACTGGCTGGATTTGTTCTCTTTGCTTTTATTTTAAATTATACAGCAAAGAATGTTCACATTCTTTTACCTGTAAATTTCCTTCCAATCTCTGAATTAATTTGAACATTGGATTACTTTGTTTTCTCATGCTAAGAAGCGTCTCCGTCCTTTACAACAGTAAGATTAAGGCTGTGTAAAAGAATACAACAAATACAGTTCATGATTGAAGGTTACAGCAGCCGAGAGTAGATGAGGTGGCCGTAGAACACTAAAAGATTAAGAGAGGGTAAAAGGCTAAGGAAGGCCAGCTGGCTCCATAACATATTGCTGTTCAGAGTGCATTGCTGCTAAATTGAAAACCAGGTTCAGGCTGAAGGTTTCCAGGATGCTGCAGAATGGAATGCATACCAAATGTGGTTACTTCAGCCTGGGTAAGGAACAAGGGAACATGAGCTATTGAATGTTATTGTCACTGTTAGCAGCTGTTTACTCATTCTGTGGGCCATAGGTTAAGGACAGGGACAAAACACAAAAAACAAGAGAAGGGAAGTGGATGGAATCAAACATACTTTGGAGACACTGTAACCCCTTATCAGTTGCAAAGTAGGAATGATGTATCTCCCCTTTTTTTTTTTTTAAGTTGCTAATTTTATATGTATGCTGTCAGAATGAACCTACAGGTCATTTACTGGGTTGGTTGTGGGCTTTTTTTAACTTTTACTGAGAAAAGGTGATTCAGTCTAGAAACAGAGATCTGTGACTTCAGCCCCTCTCATTATCACAAATGTCTCTGTAACCTAGATCCCATCTGTAGCCCACTGCCACAGATGATATAATTAATGTCAACAAGGAGAGGCAAAAAAAATAATGATGCTGAAGTCACCAATCTAAGTCTGCAAAACCCCGTATTTATGTTTACTTCCTGATACAGGCTTCTGTGACTTCAAAAATTTATTTATTATTTATTATTATTATTGGTGGTAGCAGTAGTGATTTGTGCTATACTGTAGTTACTAAACTGTTCTTATCTCAACCTGTGAGAGTTGCATTCTTTTGATTCTCCCCTGACCCCTCTGGAAGCAGGGGAGGGCGAGAAAGGGGGGTTGAGTGAGTGAATGAGCTGCCTGGCTGGGTTTAAACCTCAACATTTGTAAAGATCTGTTTTGTAACTGTGAAATGGTTGCCAGTGTGTCCGCACACCTAGCAAAAGCAAGAGATCATTTGCAAGTTAGGGTTTATCTAGGTTTGGTTGTTTTATTCTGCATCCATTAAATGGAATTGAAAAAGGTTAATCTGAAATCAAATTGGCTAACTTTTTTCTGTCTCAGAATTCATTTTCCTCTGTAGGTCCTTGCATGGATAACTACCATTTTGTGATGGTAAAAAATTTAGGTTGTATCCCTAGTTGGACACTTAGCACTTATTTTATGTTCTCTGAGAGAATGTATTACTTATGATTATGTATTAAGATACCAGTAAGTCTGATTTTTAAAAATGTATTAAAAAAAGAGAAAATATCTGCTATTGTCTTTGTATTTATGTTGTTTGTTATAAATTGGCATACCATTCTTCTTGTGATTAAGTCAAACTTTGCTGGAAAAAGGCATCTTTTTATACTAGAACAATGGGTTCAAAGCCAGTTCCCCAGAAAGCATCAAATCTGTATTTTGTGTGTTACAGCAAAACATCTGTTCAGCTTCTTCAGCAGCAATGTGGAAATAGCAGATTGAGTTTAATTATTTACACCTTGCATCATGTGAGGCTCAGCTAGAAGTTCCTTTTCCTACTTTTGTTTCCAACAAAGGCTCCAATTATGTATCCTAAATAAAATGGCTAGTGGATTAAGAAGGGGAATTTATAATACCTTCTTTGCATTTGCCTGTTTATTTCCTGCAATGCATTAATCCTTATAAGTTTTTTTTTTCCCAAAACAATACTCAGTTGTTATCATGTTTGTGTATATAGGAAATCTTTTGAGCCGTTATTTGGAAACAGTTGTGAATTGCAGAAATATTTTTGATCAAGAAGACTCTGTGTGCTGGAGGAATAATGAAGATAGAGTTATATTCAAAACAGATCTTATCACTCTGGTAGAGTAACATAAAATCACAGTGACTTTACTACTGCAGGATATCGTGATTTACGTGAGTGCTGTATAGTTTTCTAAAAGACTAAAATAAAATTAATACTGAAGGAGAAGAAATATTTGGTCATCTGCTCTGTTAAAAATCAGATTGCATGTTAATACATTTTTAATGCATTAATTGACTTCCAAAATATCTGTCAAAGGAACTAAATAAAGAAAACATCTTGAAAGCTGAAGTTCAAGAAGACAAAACTCTTTAAAATTAAACACAGCATTTAGAAATCACAGTACTAAATATTAAGTAACAAATTTAAAACAGACTAAAAAATAATTACTGCTAATGTCTCCTTACCTTACAAACATATTGTGCAACATTTTTAATGCCAGCCCTGTGAACACTTTAAAACTGAAGAGAAATTATAGCAGTTATCAATGAAATTTTAACTGTTTACTGAAGTTGCAGCTTATTAGGGTAAATAAACTGTCACTTATATGAGAGGCTGATCTTATAACCTAAATTAAAAAATAAAGATCTGTATTATAAAATTTTTCTTCAGAGGTATTATCTTTTAAGTATTCTTTAAGTACTAGAAAACCATGTGGGTTTTATTAGTCTGTATTGTAAAGTATATATACTTTTTATAATTGTAGCTTTTACAGGTAACTGTGCATCACAGGCATGACAGGTATAACTGGCAATGTGATATTTTTGGTCTAGTATTTGAATGCAGGGTGCTGCACTGAAAGCAGTGCATTGATAGTCAGAGATAAGGTTAGGGTACAAAAAAAGAGAAAGGCCAGCTAAGACTTACTAGGCACAAAAAGAAGACAAAGGACAGATGAGGCTTACTAGGCCTTTTCTTTACCCAGAGTCTTTAGCATCTATTTCAGTCTGCATGGGAAGATCTCTTCTGGCATCGTGGTGTCTGATCTCCCCTTGCCATTTCTAAGATTGTTTTTATGCCTGTTTTGCAAACTGAATGCACTGAATGATGGCAGATAGGTGGGAGTGAAGTGCAGCTGGCAATGCATCCTGGTCCCTTTGCGCCTAGCTCTTTTAACACTGTCTTTCAATGAATAAAAAAGAGGGGTGGAGGGGTGTGTGGAACTAACTTTTATATTATTTTCCTGAGCAGCTGAAGCAACTCCCAGTAGTCCCTTAGGGTGTGCGGGAACACAGTTGTGATGTTGTCAACAAAGGAAAAATAGCATAGCAAAGCAAATGCAGTGCTCTGCTCATCTGTGCCTAGACTGATGTAGCATTGGAGCAGCAGCTGCTGCCTTTTCCCAGCAGTAACTTCAGTACTTCTGAGTGTGAGTAGCCTTGAAATTCCCTTGTTATCCCTTTAAAGAACACCATTTTTAAAAAAATAAACCTATTGTGCTTAATTTATTTTTAGTGTTAAACTGTAACCATCCTGTAGTCCACGTGAGTTGGAGCTGGGAAGTATAATGAGATTTCTGTTCCTGAAAATTGCTTCTGTTTGATTTCCAGACATGTGGTCAAGCTGACCTGCTGCTTGACATTCCATCTAAACTTGTGACCATGATCTAATGAATGATATTAAGGCAGAAAAATGTGACAATAGAAAACAAGGAGAAAGGTTAAGATTAAGTTGTGGAAAAAAAGATACAGATAATAAGCCTTCCGTATGTTGTGGGCTTGAGGAAAACACAGAGGTGGTTACAGTAATAGGGAGAACATAAAGAAAAAGAGATATTTAGAACTAGAGGTGCTGGATAATTCATAGAATGGTTAAAGTTGAAAAGGACCTTAATGGTCACCTGGTTCCAACCCCCCTACTCTGCTATTTAATCCTGCCCCCAGCCAAGGAAAAACACGAGAAAGTAAGCTCGTGGGTAAAGATAAAGACAGGAAGATCCCTTACCAATTACTGTCATGGGCAAAAGAGACACAATTTAGGGCAAATTAACTTGGTTAAATATTTATTTTAATTAGCAATAAACTAACAAAGGCAAGAATCTATCACAATTCATCTTCATAGTGCTGCCTGCTCTTCAGATAAAGTGTATTTACCTGCTGCTGCAGACAAATATTTTCCTTTTTGTCACACATAGCAATTAGCCTACCCCTGAGATTTGGCAGAAAACAGAGAGCAAATTTTCAGAAACAGTGATTGCATTCATGTGAAGAGTTAAAAATAAATGTATGCATATATTCTAAAGATAAGATGAATGGACTGAGGCTGTTAAGAAGCAAGGATAGGGAGAGATCATTTTTTTATAATAGGCTGCAGAGGTTCAGCACAACTTCAAGAAGTAAATAATTCTGATTCTTGCCGAGTTTGCCCTTGCTGCTGGGTAGCTGTTGTATTCCCAGGACTGTGCTAGTAGTACCACTGGCTGCTCTAACTCCATTAATTTCCCAGATTTACATCCAGCTGTAGAAGCTACAATGGGCATCCTGAATGACTGCTGTTGCAAGCAGAGGTGCTTTTGCTACTTGATACATCTCTTCATATTGGTATATGAGGACTGACCTTGGCAAGTATTGTAATCTTCCAGATATTTTTCACCTGCCATCTGGTTTGGAAGCAGGCTTATCTCAAATATCACTTCACAGCTGCAGATTTCTGGATGTCTCAATAATGATTAGCAGCTTCACCGAGTGGGAAAGTTAGCTGTTTTCAGTGCTTGGCTAGAGATATTAAATTCTTTTCTATAATGATAATTTCAAGTATGAATGATTTCAATATAAATTATTTCAGATACATGTGCTTAATACTTGAAATCATTGTTCTATAAAAGGTGTCGAGTTCAATCTGATTATAATATTATGTACATGTATGTATATAATTCCAGATAACTAAGGAGGTAAATCACATGCTCACGTTGGTGTATAATTTACTGTAACTGAAACCTGTCTTGTAGAGAAGAGCCTGAGATACCTCACAAGAAGTACTATGCAGATGATGTCTTTCTGTTGTTGTCATCAGACTATGAAGATTAAAAAGTCAAACACTCCAAAACTGGAAAAATAACAAAACTGAAAGCAGGCTGGCCACAGCTTTTTCCATTAACAACCTGTCATGGATTATGGCACATCCTTTGCAAAATAATTTCAGTTTTCACAAATTTAAAGTAACTGTTATCTGGACATTTCTTGCTCTCATTAAAAAATGAAGGATTCAAAATATTTTATCTCATAAATTCTTTAAAAAAAAATCTCTTAAGAAATACTGATGCAGTCCCTTGTGGAAGCGGACAGTTTCTTCAGCTATTATCACTGTTGCTATTAGTTTTGAGCTGTCTTTCAGAGGAGGCTATGGGCCATTATGGAAGCATCAGTGTAATCATGAAGCTAGTGAATGCTTTTTGGGACATAGTAGTTGAATGTGGTGTTGTAGCAAAATCAACTATTATTTAAAATGTAATCAAGCAGTATTTGGCATATTTGGTCTGGGTGAAAGTATCAGACTATGCTCTTTCTTAACTGACATCTGGGCTTCTATTTGAATGCTACTTGAAGTAGCTTTTTTTGCTACCTTTGATTTTACTTCCTAAATTGGAAGGATTAACTATATCTGACAGGGTTAATTTGTAAGCAGAAGACCCAGTACTGCTGACACCAGTTGTAATGTTGGAAACTCCCATTTTTTAATTACCAAAAGCAAATATGTTTGTGTTCTGAGTAGTGGATATCTTAGAAAAATACAGAGGGGAAAAAAAAAAATAGGAAAGCAAGGATTCTGTCTCCAGGAAGGAAACAGCAAGTAAACCGCCATCTTGCATGAACCCTTGTAATGGCATTTGGCACTCTTCTAGAAATAGAAAAGTCAGTGCAGGGGAAGGTGAACAGCTGTTCAGCTGCACAACATAATGATAGTTCTTTACGCTTTTTGTTTTTGCATGCATTTTAAAGAGATGTGTAGTTACTAATGCAAGCTGGGCACTTTATGCTTGCCTCAATGAACTCACTGTGAATTTCTAACTGCAAAAGGTAGCAATTGCAAATAAATTGTAACTAAGAAAAACATTTTGTAAGATGAAATTTCAACTTGAATCTGAACACAGTATTACAGTACATTACAAGAATTTCTAGAGAGGTTTGTCTACTTTGTGTGCATTTAGTTTCAAATGCTTTAAAGTATCTTCAAAGGTTTTCCTTAATCTAAATGTAGTTTACTCATGGCAAGTCATCTGGGACAAGTATGAAGCCTATTCCACTTCAATTAGAGCAGCTGTGCATATATACTGTCTTAGTGTACAAATTAAGCAAGAATTTTGCAAACGTAATTGAGAAAACATTTTAGTCAAGATTTTCACTTGTTCTTTTTAATAGTTTCCAACCCCATCCGTGTTTTACCTGGTTCAGTATGTCCCGCATCACTAAATCTTTCCTCAGATTGATTTCTTCAGTATTAGACATCTCAGATAAAGCTTTTCCATTGTGATTACTGCCCACAATACATTTCAGTATTTGAGCTGTGTTCAACTAAAATCTGTGCTGTTGTAATAGATCCGTGTTAAAAATTCTACTCATCCCTGAACAATGTCTTGTAAATTAATATTAATACCTTCTAGCACCAATTTTATTGTTGTTAGAAAATACATGAACTAGATGTCAGATATGAAGTCTGTTATTTCAAAATAAAGAAGGCCCAGTCATATCCTGATGCCCCTGTGACAAACTGTTCAACAGATAAATTAAAAACATCTCATTGCTGACAGATATTTCATTCAGATCCTTTTCACCAATCAAGAGCAGTGCTTATTTTGCATCATAAAATATCTTCCCCTGAAAAATTCTTGCATTTAAAATTCTTAGAGTGGCAATCATTCTCTAAAATGGAGATGAATTTCATTCTGATGTAACAGTAACAACTGTGAATATTTAAAATGTGTTTCATATTTCATTTTGTATGAAACACATACAATATAAACATAATTTCAAATATGTATTTCCGATCCAGCTTTGGCTTTAGAATTGTATCTCAATGTGGGAATTGAAATACCTGCTAAGTTGCATTTCCTGTCATATCTTTAGGGTTCCTGTGTGTGTTTGAAATGTATATGTTTCCCAAAATGCATAAAAATACTTAGTTTGATCCTGCTGTCTACCCCAAACAGATCCGAGCTGCTCAGCTTGCTCACAAATCCAGATACCTGGGCTACTCAGTTTGGCCTGCTTACATTTTGTTTCTCTTCCTTGATTGGATGAGCTAATTTTTTAGAGACATATCAAAGTAGATGACAAATGGGTACAGCTAGAAACAGTTGGATTCTTGCAGCATTTCTGGTGACTTTGTTGTAGTAACAGTGACCTGCTCTCTCTAGTCAACAAAGGTGATTGAGATTAAATAGAAATAAGTATTACCACATCTAAGCCCATGATATGTGAATATACTCACTGAAAAAACCCTGTTCCTCTTACTGGACCTCTCATCTACCTTGTTACTTCTCTTTGAATCTTTAAATGCGATTAAATCTGTTTGATTCAACAGGTAGCTACAGAAGAGTTCTTATACATAAAGTAGAAATAGTCTTTCTGTGGTAGACCAGCCCATAGTCATACTTCAAGATTATATGTATCAGTCTGGACAAAGGTGGTAATAGTATCAGGATAGAAGGAAAGAAATCCAGTAACATTTTTCCTTCTGAAACTCTAAAAATTCTTTTGTTACAATGTATAATCCATTCAGGAATAGTAAAGGAATGCCTTCACAATTTCTCTCGGGTAAAATCTCAAAAGGGAATTGAATTTCCATGAAATATGTTTGCTGTTCTGGGCATTTGTTAAGCATGTTTTCACTCAATAGGTATCTTTTTGAATGAAGTTGAGTAACATGGAAAAATTTTGACTTTGCTGTGTTCACTAAGGCAATGATTTCTGTTTGCATATATATATATATATATGTTACCAGACATCATGTCATGAGGGGCTTCCCTGTGAATGATAAATCAGAAGTATTACCAGTACTGGTGGCAAGGCTGCAATCTCAGTCTCTCTGCTGTTGAGTTCAATAGGTATTTTTCCATGGATTTCATGAGGAAAGGATTGAGTCCTTATGATGAAGTAGGGAATAAAATGACAGAATAAAAATTATAGGGAATAAAACCATCATTGACTTGTGTGGTCAGACCCTTGGTTTTGCAAGATGAAAGGAAGCTTAACAGTGAACATTTTGCCTTATTGAAAAGAATGCTTTATAAAAGCAGAGTGTCATTGAGACAAAACTGGAGAATTTAATTTTCAGACATTATTTTCATGGTATATGCTTCCCTATGTAGATAACTACCACATCTGACAATCGAGCAAATAAGTCTAAAAGATCTTTTGTTAGCCACTGAGATGAGTGAAAACACTGGGGTCTAACTACTTTCAAGTGAACTCAGAGATGACTCACTTGAGAAAATAGCAAAAACAGGACCTTAGTGCTGTATTTTTGTTTGACCCATGAGTTCAGGAGCTGTACGTTTTGTGTCTCTTGGAGTTCACTTTCCTCTAAAGTGCTAAAGGAAATAAAATGATTTAGATTGTTCCTAGACCTTGCTGCTTTGCAGATTATTCTGTAAAAGAAAAAGTAGATGTCAGTATTCCATACATCTTGCTTAGCCACAGGAAGCAGGTCACCATTAGGAAGACTTTCAGCAGGGTCTCAAATGGAAGAAGTAAACGAGAATAAGGAAGCATCATCTATTTCAGAAATTTTGCTTAAAAAATAACAGCATGAATGGAAATACATGCTTATGTAAGAGTGGGATTTTAACCCTGGGATCTTAGCCTTGATGATTTAGCAAAATTACCACTTCTAACACAACTTTGAATTAAAGATGTTTGACCTTCAATTTATGCAGTCAATATGGAGGAAGGAGTGGCATCGCATTTACACTTCAGAATTCACATGTTCAGCAGTAATCATATCCCTGAGTTCTATGCTTTCATGCTATGTCAATTAATTTTAAACCATACTAACTCCAACAAAGTTAAATCATATAAATCATATAAATTCCTTCTAGCATGATTATTATGGTACCTATGAAGAACTCTGCCCAAACATAAATATCAGGTATTATAGGGTAAGTTTTTGTGTCGGCAGTGATACCAGTTATTCTTGTTGCAGAACATTTTTTACTTGGTTTTGCTTTGAATTTAAAGTGAAAATTGTGGTCTTAACTCTGAAGATGCAATAATGCATTGCCATCTCTTTTTTACTCAGCAAACAACATGGAAAGGGAAATATGGTAGCCTGTCCTGAACACCAAAGGGAAAACATACATGAGATTATACATGCTAATTTACTTGAATCCAGTACAACATATTTTTCTCTAGTTTTTGATAAGTTTGATTACTTGATACTAACTCAAGCTAAAAGAAGACGGGAGTGAGGAAAACACAATGAAGATGTACATTTCATTGTGTGTGGCAATTTTGACTTTCCATGTAATGTTATTCCTCAGAAAGAAGCAGTGGAAATTGTTATAAAGAAAGCTGTAAAATCCTATAAGGCGCTTAGTTGTGTAATACTATACAACAGGGAGAAATTTCTTTCTAACATACAGTTTTCATCCTCTTGAATGTGACTGCAGATACTGTCCTTACTCATCTAAAGTGTCATAGCAGTACATCCTAGGGCCAAGTATATAGTACTGTACAAACATTCACCTAGGGCTACAACAGTTAATTACTATTGTTTAGAAGACAAAAGACCAGGATAAATGAGCATTCACCTCTTTGCCTAAGGCAGCAACTCTACATCTAGTACCGGTACTATGAGTCCCACTGTAAATGAGTATTAGTGTCAGTATGTTATTTTTCTGTGTGCAACAGCTGTGAGTAATCTACTCCTAAAAATAAAGCTAAAACATCTGTGCCATCGTATGCACAGCTGTGTCTGTCTTTGTGGATATATTTGCAGAGCATTCGGTATGATAGTTGCCCGTTTTCTGTGCCCTATTTAAAAGGATATTAATTCCTAGGAATCAACAGCACAAATAAAAATAAAATTTGGAGAATCAGTTAATGTTTTATTACATCTTTTCTGTTTCCAATGATTTGTCTCACTCTTCCAGATTTCCATACCATATCAGGCAACTTTGGCAGTTAAGTAAACAAGCCAAAGTGTTTGATGAGAGCAGCCTTGTGAGCCAGGGAAGCTGTCCTATCACTCTTTACTCCTTCTTCAGTTCAGCAGGATGTTACTCAGAAATCTATTGAGTCCTGTTCAGGAAAGCAGCTGTGCATACCTAACAAGAACTTTGAGTATTCTCATTTCCTATTGTGTTGCACCTGGGTCTATGTTTTGTCTACATCCATGTGCCCAGTGATGTAAACTCGGACCAGAACACCTAGTCTGAATTCCCTTTTACTTGCACTGAGTTTCAGATCCCAGCCTTGAATTTTTTAACACTGCTTCTTTATCACCACTTTTCAAGAAGTCTGAAATCCCCTTCAAAAGTTTCTGGGGGAACTTATTGAGGGTATCAGATCCTGGTATATCTCATGTCATCATTATGTCTATGGACCAGTGTAAGCTAGAGGCATAGCCATCATAATAAACTTTGAGCAAGTCTCCCATTTTATATTCCACTTCCATTCTCTTTTAAATTTTATTTGAAAACACTGTTTAGCTTGATCACACACATGCTATGTGTATCTAACAATTCTCATTTTCTGATAGCATGAAGTAATGCCTACTTAATACCCAGATTAATTCTCCACATTAATCATCTCAGCCACGTTAACACATGGATATCTGTATCGCTTCTGCTACCATTTTTTACTACACTTGTTGCAGTTTCTGATTGACAGGATAAAAAAAAAAAAAACAGAAAAAACAAAAGAAAAAAAATGAACACAGATCAACATGGAGCAACTCCTGGAGTAG
>JBAFWW010047310.1:11216-52523 GCA_036873685.1 Agapornis canus | reverse complement strand
TTGGAGGAGTTTATGGTGTACAGCCCCGGGTGGGGGGGGGGGGGGGGGGGGGGGGGGGGGGGGGGGGGGGGGGGCACTGGACGACACACCATGGGAACCAACATTGCTGTCTGCTGTGCTTTTATCATGAAAGTCCAGATGAGACATACTCAAGCTATCAAAAAAGGGGTTGACCAGAACTGACTCTTCTTTGGGGACTGTGCAGAAATAGGGATGTTCAACTGAGAGATCACTGCTGGTTCTCACTTTGCCTTACTTTCAGGGGGCATAAAAGCTTATTAGCTAGAAAAAAGGGCAATTCTACTCCTCATTTAGAAGCATAAAGGAAATTAGTTGTTTTCACAGCATCAAAACAGCAGAAAGAAGCTGGTGGGCTCCATTCTGCCCAGGCCTGACTTGCTGGCACATATTGGGGTGGGAGGTGACCTCAGCAAGAGCAGTGACCAAACCAGCCACAAACAAATCCTTTAAGGACTCTCCTGACTTAAGTAAACATGGAAAATAAATGATGTCCCCGGCACTCTGCCCTCAACTGATGGGAAACAAGCTGCATTAACATAGTAGTTCAATAACCTGGAAGAGCTTCAAAAGAGACCTGCTCACCAGCCCCAGGAGAAGGGGGAGCACTGCCTGAGAGCATGCAAATCAAGGCTATGAAATGTGGGCAGAAAGTACTTGCAGATTGAATTGTGAGATATTCTGGCTCTCCTACAGGGAAGAGCAGAAAGGACAATAGGTGTCTGTAGCTGGTTTTCTGTTCATCACACGAGTAGTAATTGTGCTTTCTGCAGGGGAATATGCCAAGACTCAAGTTAAAGGCACAAAGAGTCTCCTAGGGGACTTAGTGGTGTAAATCCCATCCCCAAAGGTGCAGAAGTAGGTGCAGAGGGGGCTGCTGGGGGGGCTGCTTCTGCTGCAGTGGGCTGCTGCCCTTGCTCTTTGTGGCACAGAAAGCCTTGAACTTCACCCCCAGCCCACCCTGCTCCTTCCTGCTTCCCACCACTTCAACCCATCTTCTGCTTTATCCTTTAATTAGATAGGACGGGGCGTTACCCCGGTCTTCAGTGCTCCCTGAATGCTTCTCTCTTCTGGCAGTGTTATAGCTTCAGACTGTTGCCTTTCTCCAGCTTCTCTAGAAAATTCCCTTTGTCCATTAAATGACCTGTCTGTTAGGGCCCAGATGGCTGCTTTTCCCCCGGCTTTAGAGATCGCCTGCTTAATTTCCCTGGTGCCCTGCCAGCGCTGTGCTGGGGAGGGGAAGGCAAGCGCACGGTGTGCACTGAGACGCTGCAGCCAAGAGGCGCTTGCAGGGCTTCCCCAGCACCATCCCTGCTCACAGGGATGGCTCTGGGCAGGACAGAGAGGACTAAAAGTTGGTCTGTGGAGTGATGGCTGGAGGATGCATGCCACCTGATCATGGTCTCCTGGTGATCCTGTTTCTCCCCACTGCCCTACCAAACCAACACTACAATGGAGTATTATTCCCAGCACTCATCCCAGCCTTGTGCTTGTGCTGTTTCATTGTGTTTTGAATTTAACTCTTAACATTAACTCCTGATTTCAGTGCACTGTGCTTATGCTAATGACCTATGCCTGTGGCAGGTATTAGGTGCCCAAAGCACCCCTGGGCATCACCATCTGTGTGTGCCAGGAAAGAGCTGAGCACCCCATAAACCTCACACCATTTGGAGTGCAGTGACAAGAAAACTGGACACACTGGAAGATGTGCAAGTGTTTTAGGTGAGGGTGAGAATGCTGAAGCCCTGGCTGGATCTGGGGAGGCTCTTCAGGAACCAGCCCTGCTCTGCTGTGGATTCAAGAGCGAGAAAGCACAGCTGAGAATTTCCTTGGTGCTCAGGGGAAGGTGTGTTACAACCAGGCGGCGCCTGAATATTTCTTGTATATTGACTTGTAAGATGCAGCTCCATTCTAGAAGAAATGTTATCAGGGAGGGCTGTGGTGTGAAAGCAGCACTACATCAAGGCAGCTGACAGCAGTGCCCTGTGCGGAGGCAATGCCGTGTGACTGCTCACTCGTGTATTTTGCAGCTTTTTACTCCTCCTAAAGCCACTTTCACAGGCGAAGGCAAACCTCCAAAAGCTGGGGTGGTGGCTCAACCAACACGCACCTGTATTGATGTCTTCACTGCAGGAGCAGGCTCAGGACCCACTAAAAGAAATCACGTCTTCATTGTGATTCTTTATTCCTTTGTTGTGGGCAGCACCACAGATAAGAGTCCTCTTTGCTCAGAGGATGGTGGCTTTTGTGGAATCAACCTCTTGCTCATTTTCACTGCCTCATTTCACAGACTGAGCTTTCAGATCATGTTCTGCTTTTATGAAGGAAGATGAATTTGGGCCTGAGATGGGTGAGGAATACACATACTGTAAATGCATCTGGGATTCCAATGTGCTGCTGAGGTACTGGATGCCGTCTCCTACCAGAGGAGGGTTCAGCAGGGGCCTGATGCTGCTGGACCACTCTTGTTTGCACCCACCATGGCTCCCTTTCCTGGGGGTACCACCTGCCCTTTGCATTTCAGATGTAATGCAGAGAATGCATCTTATCTTGAATGTGTCTTAATGCAGTCATGCTGAATTTAAAGGTCACCTTGGCATGGCAGCCTTACTCATTAGTTCACTCATTCATCTTGTGTCTCAGCATCCTTGGTCACACCTGGGTTTGGATTACTCTCCTTCATCTCTTCCTCTACCCTTTTTGGCTGGTCCAGCACAGGAAAATGATTGCTGCTGTGGTTGAGTTAGAGTGGGATGTTACTTGCAATGTATTGAATTATGTTAAGTATCTGAGTATATGCTCTTATTTAAGTATTTGTATAAATCCCTCTGCATGCCCTTAGGTTAAGCTCCTATCTATATAAGCAAGCAGCTTTCCCCAGATGGTGCTTATACTCAGTACAGCTCAGCTGTCCAAAGGGATGGGTTGTAGGGTTTGATGGGCTTTGCACTGACTTTCCATGGATTTTTAGAAAGCCCTTTACCTGCTCAGGTATTTGGCTTCCCACTCATTGTGAGGGGCTTGCAGTAGTCTTTCACCTTTAGCAAAAGGCTCTGTGATCCTCTGAGCACTGGTGGTTATTTCAAAAGGGATGCCAGAGGCCAGGCAAGTTTCCCAGCATGTCTTGATTTGCTGTGCCCATCAGCAAGGCAGGGGCAGATTCAGGGGTGCCAGGATCAGTGGCCAAGCCTGTGCTGGGCAAACCTGGCTGCTGCCACCTGAAGCAGGGAGCTGACCTTGGCTCCGGCAGCATAAGCCCTGTCTGATCTGCATTAACCGGCCATCACCAGTGCTGTGATGTTCCCCATAGGTGAGCAGTGAAATAGCTAATGACTTCTGCCTTCTGACAAATGTTTCCTGACACCACCAGGGAGGTTCTTGTGTTTCCCCCAGAACCATTTGTCTTCTTCTCCCTCCCATGTCTGCATTCAGACTGCATCCTGCCTTCCCTGGCTGCTACATGGGAGCAGCTGCTGCATGGGAGATGCTGCCTGTCCTGGGGTACTGGGGAAGAGGGAGGGCTGCATTCAGCTCTGTGCACACTGTGTTTGGTGCTGTTGAAATCCTCACTGAGTGCAGGCAGCTGAGGGAAGGTGTCTGTGGAAGTGGTACTGTTGCCTGTGCCCACCAAAGCACCCTGCTGTGTCGGAGAAGCCCAGAGCATGGTGGGGAATGAGAAGAATCCCCTCCTGGTGCATGCCCAGGTTCCCTGCCTGTCCTCCTGCCACTGCTGGAAACCTCCACCCTATTTTCTGAGTTTCTCTGTGGGTCCAGCATCCTGGGTGATGCATCTGGCAGCTCCCATGGGTGATGCAGCTGTTGTGCAAACCTTCTCCATGCTGTCAGGGAGCTCTGTTCCTGCCTGTGCTCCCTCCAGTCATGGCAGTGGCTGCCACACTGAATAATTCACAGAATAGCTGCCTGGCTTTGAGGAGCTGCTGCTACTCACTGCATCCACACCAGGCTTGCTGGTGCAGGTCCTGTGGGACAGGCACATGCTGGGAAGCTTTTCCTGCTGCTGATGGTAGGGAAGGAGGACAGGCAGCAAGCCAGCAGCCTGGGCAAGTCAGCTCCAGAGATCAAAACCACTGCTCTTGGGGTTCTGCTGGCACAAGCATATGGCTCAGCTGCCTGGTGTGGGTCCCTCTTCCTGAGCATCCAGAGCTGCTGACAGTGGCACATAGAAGGAAACTGGCTTTCTGAGCACTCTTGGTGGACACCATGAGCATGCCGCTGCCCATCTGCCCATGCATGGCACCTGAGGGAGGGTGGCAGCTGAAGAAAGGTGCACAGACACAGAAATCCAGTGAGCAGCTCTCTCACCATCCCAGCACACACAGCTGTGCTCTGCTGATGTGCCCCAGCCCAAGCCAACAACCTGCATGGCAAGGAGCATTTCATGTGTGATGCCGTGTCCACTGGCCCCTGTGCAGGGTGGCATGATTTGTATTGGATGTATCTTTAGCAAAAGATGGCAACTATGACCAGCTTCAGGCAGTTTTGCCTGGGAATCAATGTTTTTGGCCTTGTTCTCAGTTAAAACACTAACTTCAACCATTTAAAACCAAAGAAAAATAAGGTAATACGTTAAAGTCTCCAAGTGAATGAATGAATAGCAAGTCCTCACAAATGAAATCGAATAAGTCAGAGGAGCTTGGAATTGTAAAGTTGGAGGAAATGCCTTTTCCTGGGTTTATTTCCCCTTGAAAGGGTGAAGCTGCTTCCAACCAGCATGGGATCCCCTTTCCTGGGGTGCCAGTACCCATGCAGAGGGCAGCAGGGAATGGCAGGAGGTAGCCAAAGCATCTGGGAAGAGGGAAAGAAGAGCTGGATCTGGTCTTGCTGCAGAAGAGGCAGCACTGGGTAGGTGCAGAGCCTGAAGAGATCACTCCCAGCTTCCCTGGGCTTCACCACTGAAGGAATGGGTCATGGCAATGCCAAAAAGGCTAGGGAATGTGGAAGACTTGCAAGACAGTAAAGCTCTGCTAGGGAGAGCATCATCGCTGGGGAAGCCGATGGGTGCAGGAAAACATTCCCTTTGATTACTGTTTCCATCTCGCTGTGCTGGGAGGTTTTGGACTGGTTGGACTTTTTCCAAATCACTCCCATGCGGGTGGAGAGCCGAGGGAGCCGTGTTTCATGTTTCATTATCCCTGTGACTTGATTAATTCAGCCGTATGTTAAAAACCTCATGAAATTGGCCAATTTTCTGAGGTTAAACCAGATTATATTCATCTGCTAACGTCAGTTTTGCAAAGAACCACTTGGTGGCTTCTTAAAATGTTAAAGATAGGGAGTAGGCTGCATGGTGCCAAGGCAAGGCATATTTAAAAGAGATAATATGTCTTCTGTGTGAGCTGAAATGAGGAAATGGATGTTTGTGAAGCTCTTTAAAACCCAGTAATGTCAAAAGGAAGGAGAGCACATTTCTTTTTCATTTGTGTGCAAGGTGAAGAAAGGGCAAGCAATTTTTTCTCTCCTCTGAACTCTTGCCACCTTGCACCATAGGAATTGGTGATAATGGCTGCAAAATGGTCCAGCTGGGTCAAGGTGTAATTTTGAACCTTGGGTATCTTTCACTCAGCAAGAAATTCAGATGATTTGACTTTGACACCTTGGCAACCCATCACTGGAACTGATAGAAATATGGATAGTGAATGCCAGCTGCAAAGCAGCATTGATCCTGGGCCCTGAGAAAGGCCATGCACTGCCTCTCCTGACACCTAAGAACCTTTTCCATTGATTCATCTCCTTTTGGGTAATTGGCTTTTGCACATCAGACTGGGAAGTGCTTTTGAAGCTGCCTTTTTATCTCTTTCCTTCTTTCTGGAAGATCTACTTAGTTTTGAACTAAGAAAAGGGAAGTTTTGAGGTTTTGGGTGAGGATGAACTTGGAACAGCAGGGCAAGGGTCCTCCAGATACACTTGTATGTGAGTGGGATGTGGCTCAGCAGCCCAGCAACCCTGCTGCTGGATCCAGCTGCAGCCACGGGGTTGGTGCAGTGTGCCGTGGAGTGGGATGAGGTTTTGCACTGTGTGTGTGCCGTCCCTTGTGTAGGACAAGACCTCATGTTCCTGCTCACAAATACTGCTCTGCTGACTGCCTCCCTGGGACAGAGGAACTCCTGTTTAATTACTGCGGCTTTGATTGTGGCAGCACAAATTTCCCTTGCTGCCTTCTGAACCTTCAAGGGCTCCTGTCAGCAAAGATAAGGCCCCTTTGCAAAAGCTGTTTGCTCTCTTGAGGGTCCCAGTGCTCCAACGCTGGATGAAAGCATGGGGAGGAGCAGAGGGTGATGCATGCCATGGCCATAGGACTTTCATTTTACCATCCTGGGAGGCTTCAAAAATGGGAGTTAATGCAGCCTGCAGCTGGATTAGCTTGGATCCTGTCCCTCCAACTTTCTGTACCTAAATGGAGGGACAGGGGCCATGGTTTAGGTTACGCTTGGCAAGGAGCTGAGCCTTTGGGTTTTGGGGAAGAGGCTGGGAAGGAGCCAGTTGGGCAGAACCTGCCCAGCCCTGCCAGCAGGAGTTTCAAACACAAGGCACTGCAGGAACCTGGCTGCACAATGCTGGATTGGGCCCTTTTCGGAGCAGTGCTGGAGGTGATCCCAACCATTCCCCTTGCTGACATTAGCAAATGCTCTAGGTTTGTCTGTGGGAGGGATTTGGAGGAAACTCATCATCCTGGTAATCACTCAGATGCAGCTCTGCCTGCGCTTCTTTTGACACCATCAGCTGCAAATGTTTGCCACTGTGTTGGTGCACCAAACCCACTATCAGTTCATTGAGAACCCTGGTTTCTTCAGTACTGCTGGCAAAATCTGATGTTACCTTGGAATATAATTAAGCATTTTACTGCAGAGCAGAAAGCTTGAACAGAGCCCATGCTGCCTTCCACATAGCACATGCTGAAGCAGCAAACCCAGAGTGTAACCCCACAGCATAGGGATGCACTCATATCCCTTTTGCAATGCAAGAGTTGTCTCTTTAGCAGCTACTCTTAATCTCCACTTTCTTGAGCTGAAGACATTCAGGTGCCCCATGGGAAGGGCTGGTGGAAGCAGGGGCTTAAGGCAGCTCCCTCCATCTCTCCCCTTCCACTGAGTACTGCAAAAAGGGTCAATTTCGGGAGGTCTTGGCTTAGAGGTGGGGAAGCAAAAAGGTCTGTGTGATTGCAGTCAGGCTGATCCAATCTGATAGCTTAAAAGCACTGATTCAGCAGTCAGTAAAATATGCACATGTGTGCTCTCTTTGCTAACAATTTATTCACTTGCTTAAAACTTAAGCACCTGCTTATTTCCCATTGATGTTATTGGGTCTTACACACAGATGCTCATTGTAGCAGGACCGAAAAAGAGCATTTACATGCTCCCATCTCCAGGTATCTATTGTTTTGACCTATACATTTTTAATGCAGCTTCACTAGGGGAATGAATGTAATGTGAAAGTGTAGGGTAAAAGCCTGGCTGTGTGGATGCCTGTGGTGAAAGTCTTTGTTCTATGAGGGTAGAGATTGCCTGGGTGGACTAATCTTTAATTTCCCTTTATTGGAAGGAAAAAGGGGGGCAGGTACATGAAAAATCAAGGTGTTTTGCTGAATATTTGTGTAATTAGGAAAGATGACAATTGGGAAAATTGGACAATTAGATTGTTGCCCAAGATAGCTAGTGGTGTTTCCTTCTGATACTACAGGGAGGTGAGGTCTCGTTTTAGTTCTTCTGGGTTTATTTTGCAGGGATACTGGTGCTCAGCAGCTGCCATCAGTACTTGATGCCTTTTTCATTTCTCCATGTGGTTTGCCATGCTGTAACAACTCTTCTCTGTTCTAAATGTGATATTGTGGTGCTATAGAGGAATATTTTTGCCTAGCCCAGTCTGTCTAGCTGACTATGGGTCTCCAGGACAGAGAGGACCGTGCAGCTGAAGGTCTCTTTCCTTTCCCTCTGTGGAGCTCTGAAGCTGGTGTTGCAAACTCCCTAGCAGGCTCTAAGCCTTGGTGTGTGCTGGAGACCTCTCTTGTATATTGATGATCACCAAGAGATGATCTTATTGCACAAACTCCTCAGCTACAGCTTCTAAATGAGCATGTGTACCTTGGAGGAGCTGTATATTGTTACCTTCTAAGTGCTCTGGTACGACATTAAAGTGTCAGATGCCAAGAGAGCCTTCAGTAGCCTCATTCCAGGATTCCTGCTTTTGGAGGAATTGGTGCCTTGTTGGATATTAAATTATTTGTAAGTAGTTATGTTGGTGGTTGGATTTGAATTAAAATGTATTTGTGAAATAAAAGTTTTCAATAATGAAATAAGGTAACAGAAAGATAAAGCCATTATATGCATAATTAAAGTGATACATAACTATATGTTCTTTATGTAGCTGCTTCAGCATCTCAACTAGGTTGTTAGGCTGAGTAATCAGCCCCTAAAGCCTCTCCCAGACTGGATTTACCTCCTGCTCTTTCTAAACATGCTGCAGAGCTGCTTGGAACAGGACCCTGGCCAGTCCCTTTGTGACAGTGGTCCCCCCTCATCCCTTATCCCCTAATTTCTGGGGTTGGAGAGTGGGATATCATACAGCAAGGCAGAAAGGCAAAGTCTTAAGACTGCTGAATAATCTTGTTTTATCACATCCTTTTGCTAGTGTATTCCTGGTTCCATGTTTCAAGGTGCTCACAGTCTTCTGAGGGTACACTGGGGGAGTTTCATACATCCCCTTCCTCCTTGTCTATTAACTAATCTGTCTCTTGGCACAATGTAGAGATCAGATACAATACTGCAGTAGGCCAGACTGGGAATACTTCCCTTAGGATAAGAAGCTCTCTCCACAGGGACATAGCATGGGGTGTGCTGGTGAACAGGGATGGAGGAGGCTGTTGAGAGAAGTTGAGTCAAACCCTGGTTCAAGACTGTCCCAGAGCATCCCATGAGGTGATAGAAATACAATGTCCTGGTACTGTGGGGCATGGAAGGGGAGCTGGATGTGGCTATGCAGGTGCCTTGCTTGGGTAGAGGGCCACAGGGAGTGTCTGAACATGTTGGACCTGCTCAGTCTCTCTTAGTAAACAAGGGGAGAAGGAAGAGCAGTATCTGAGGATGCTGCTTTGGTTTTCCTGGGGGTGTCCTGAAGATTCCCAGTCAAAAGCATCACAAAATGAGCTTGAATAACAGCATACTTAGCCAGCTCATTAATTAAAATAAAGTGCTTTTCACCACTTCTCCAGCTATTCCCAGCTGGAGCCTGCAATGTGCTGGAAGGAAAAGAAGTATAATCTCCTGACGGTTCTTGTTTTCCCTCAAAGCCTGAAGCTCCCACAGCAGACGGACCCACATGGGGTTGTGCTACCAGCAACATAAGCAATGCAAAAGATGTCACTTCTGAGCCTTTGAGTTCAGAGAGAATAATTTAAGCTTCTTTAACCTTTTCTTACAAGATCCGTTTCAAAGGGGGCCTTGCTGTAAGCCCACCCTTGCCTAGCATTAAAATGCACTTCTGAGCTGGGGCTCTGGGGAGGATCCTATCCCTGGCTGCTCCCTGCTTACCCGCAAATTCTCATTCCCCCTGGCTTCATCTGCCCAAGCAGCAGGGGATTTTTGCTTTGCTTCTGCTCTCCTCATATCCCTGGATTTGGGATGGCTGGAGCTGCCTGCTATGTGCCCAGGACGTTCAGACCTGCTTGCAGTGCAGGAAGCAAGTGAAGCCCCCAGCAGCAAAGGGAGGCAGGAGCAGCCCACCGAGACCATATTTCTTGCTGTGCAGGTCAAGTACATCTTGAATTTGTTCTGCTTGTATTTGTTAAATTTGTCATAGTTGTTAAAGTTTTCTGACCCAAAGATCTTGTTTGCCTTCTCTCAATAGTTTGTTTGCTATGTGGTGGTGGGTTTATTGTTGGAAATGCTTTCATGCCAGGTTGCTCAAGGTGGCAGGATTCATCTCTGATGTTTTGGGTGCAAACAAGAAGATAGATGTGGGTGCAAAGGCAGGGGAATGGGGAGTTCTGTGCCTGTTTGTTAGTGCCTAACCCATGTGGGCAGCATCACTCCAGACTGCTTGACCAGGCAGGTGGGGATGGCTGATGCTGGCATTGCTGGTGAGGGAGAATAACCTCACAAGTGGTGTTTATGGCTGGCACAGCGTGCCTTGGGGAAGCTGCCCATCTCTTGCAGTGTGCCTGCTGCCTGCCTGCTGAAGGCTTGGGGAGGTTTGGGGCAGCAGGAGGTGGTGGGACATTCTTATGTCACCTTAGCAGCATCCATGGGGCTGAGGCTCCTACCAGCACCAGTTCCTTCTTGAACCTGCCCTTGCTTTAGAAATCCCTGTGGTACAGATTGCTGCTGCGATTTTCTGTTCTGCAAGATCTTCTTCAGGATCTGTCTTATTTCTGCTCTTGTCTGACACTTGCTTTCTCTCACCAAACAGTCTGTGATGATCTCTATCAGGGTACACAATGCTTTCTTCTTGCCCTCTCCTTGCATTTCCTAACTTGCTTTGCATGCTGCTTTCCCACCTGCCAGGCTTTGGTGGGGGGAGTGACCTGGTGGAGCCTGCCCACTGCAGTGCCCCACTGAGTGGGTCCCCAGGCTGTCTTATCTGTCATTCACACTCTTGAGAGCTGGGAAGCTGCTTCAGGCTCTTTGTAGTACACTCCATGGTGCACGATAGACTCACTTAAACACAAAGCAAACAAAAAGTGTATTAAAATGGGCCCTGCTGAGCTGGTGTGCGGGGGTTACTATGGGCGTCTGCCTGCTGCTGCCTCTGTGGTTGCAGCTTTTAGCCAGATTAAATCGTGTGGTGCAATCTGAACAGATTGTTTTCTGTCCTTCCCTCTCCATCCCTCAGTCAGAGGATGCCTTTTGCTGATCTGTTTATACTCCGACTCAGAACAAGCTGTGGCCACCACTGAGGCTGGGTCTTGCTGTGTGATGGGTAATGGAGGAGGGAAGTGATTTCTCAGACCTCCTCACCTGGGTGATTGGATGTGGGGGACAAACCCTGGCTCCTTTTTGTGGTGTGGGTGTTTTGGCCCAGTTTCAGAGGATTTGGCCCTTGCTTTGCCTGCCCTGTGCCTCCCCAGACCTGCCAGCCCATGAAGTGGCAAACTGGGAGCCAAACAAGATCGGATTTGAAGCAGCACAAGTGCCGTGTTGTGCCCAGTGCTGGCCTCCAGAGAAAGGCACTTTATAGCCATGGAACTACGAATACACAGTCTTTCAACTTCAGCTGCCCTTGTTGTGACCAGGACTTGGTTTTCATCTGCCCATCTGCAGGGATAGGTGTGGAGGAGCACCCAGCTGCTGCCCACCAGCTCCATCCCTGCTGGCTGCAGGGCTCCTTCCCTCCCATCCAGCAAGCTCCATTAATCTGATCTATTTGGGCTCCTGTTTGATTCTTTAGCCTCTCCTCTCTATTAATTAGCAATTACTTTTTTTGGAGCTAGTCACAGAGGAACTGTTTACTGGGTGTTTTCACATCGTGTTTCCTCTGGAGCTCTGACATAAGCCCTGTGACAATGGCTTTTCCCTCTTTATTTTGGCAGTCTGGGGAAAGAAACATGCTTTTGTATCCAGTATCCATCTGGGCTTGTGTATCTGATGTATCAGATGGTGGAGAGGAGGGCTGGCTTGAGGGTGAGGGAGGCTGGGTCAAGCCGGGGAGGGTTCTGGTGTGCTGGTGGGAACACAAGTCTCACTGCTCTGTCTCCAACCCGGTCCTGTGAAGGGCAATTGTGCTCTCAGCTCTTGCCAGCCATGTCTCTAATACTGTATGAAATGCTGCTTCTGAAAGGAAAGATTCCTTCCTGGCTGTTGTCAGTCAGCAATTAAGTCCTGATAGATATGAACTGATTTGATTTCTTTCTCCCCCCTCCCCCCCCACCCCCCCATGCCATTATCTGGCTTTGTATAGCTTGAAATATTCTTGATGGTCATAAAATTATCTTGGTCTTTTTAAAAGTCAATACTTGCTACTTAGTAAAACTGTGAGCCTAGGGGCTGGAAAAGGTTCAAGTCTTGCCAGCTTAGCTAAAAGGCATTAATTCACAGAATATATACATAACAATGCTGTCCTGACCTGCGGTGAGGGCTGCCTGCAAGATTTCTTCCCCTGTCTACAAGATGGACTTTGGACATCTTCTTTTATTGCTTTGAAAGCTCAGCCTGATGGATAGATTGGCCAAAGCCAGGCAAGGTCTTTGTATTAAAGCAAGAAAAGAGACAGATCAAAATTAAGTGTCGGGATGACTGAGATCAGTATGGGCTGGGTAAAGCCACCCCTCTCTGGGTTCTCTGAGAGCAGTGGCAAAGGAAAGGGCTCTGATATGTGGTTTTGGCTGCTGCAGAGTAACTTTACTCTTGGGGCAGGTCATTTGTTCCTGTGTTTGTTTTCCTCCTGCTGTAGCTGGTTAGCAGATAGGCTTTGTGCTACCCTTTTTCCAACACTACCCTCTCAGACAGGAATGTCTCTGAGTGATTCCAAGCTCCACTGAGGGGCTTGCCCAGGGCACACTGGGCACAGGAGGAGAGCGCTGCTCACCCAAGCCTGATCCCAGCCCAGCAGCTGTGCTGTGCCCCTTGTTGGAGAGTGATGGAGCCTGGAGCAGGGGAGAAATAGAAGACAGTGGCTGGGAGCAAGTGGGCAGTTGTGCTGAAGGACACATTGCACTGTGCTTGGGCACCTTCAAGAGATGTGCCCTCTGTGTTGGGCCAGCCTGGAGTTTGTCCTCCTGTGCTGGCTGTGACATCCCCATGTTAGCAGTGAATTGGGCAATGCAGACCTCAATGACAAAATCCAATTGATTTTCCCACCCTGCAGTTTCATTCTGTTGGGAGCACAAATGCTTTTATTTAGGGTTCCTCAGGGAGTCCTGCATGCCTCAGTTTCTCAGCTCAGCCACTACCCACAGTTCCCAAGCCACGCTAACAGCTTGTTTGCAAAGCAGAAAGGAGAGGGGAAAGATGACAAAAGGCATTCATTTAAAGAAATAAAGAAAAGAAAGAAGGAAAGGCTCTTGCAAACCCCTTACTCTTCCCACCCAGCCAACTCTGCCATAACCTCATTAAATGCAGGTGCTCGGCTGTTCATAGAAACCTGGTTTCTTGCAGAAAATTCACAGGACACTTACATGCAAAACCATCACTTTTCTCAAGGCCTTATAAATGGTGGCATTAACTACAGAAAAGTGAGCAAAACAAAGGCTATGAGGGGTGTGTTTACCATTATGGCCTGATCTGTGCTGGCAGGGAGCCACTGACAGCATTGCTGCCATGCCACCTCCCCAGCAATACTCCATTGGTTGCAGAAACTACCCAAAAGATAGGAAAAGAATATAATTTTTAAAATCCATATTTTAAAAACAAAACCAAACCAACCAAACAAAAAAAGGTTAAACCTGAGGCTTTAACCAGGAAAAAAAAACAAAAGCCAGAAAATAATACATAACACAAAGTGCTGCTGTGAGTAATTGCTGACAGGCATTGAGGTTCAATGGCCAGGGCACCTGCCTGGGACATAGGGGCCATGTTGTGCTTCCCACAGTGTGACCTCCAGCCCATGCCTCCTCCTCCCCGTTTCCCCTTTGCTATTTCTCTTGCTGACATGGAGAGATCAATCTGGGGGAAGGAGGGGCTCTGCCTGTCTGCATGTAGCCTCTGTGCACCCCTGCAGGGCAGCAGCCTCCAAAGCGAAGATGCTATTGCTCACAGAGGGTTATCATTTGTACTGTTGCTAGAAGAATGTTAATTTTAGTGCTGCTAGATTAAGCAATGACATAAATATGTGATGGGCAATCTATGTGAAAGCTTGAATTTGCATTAACTTGGGGATTTACATGTTGGTTTCTGTGTTTATTTCACCAAGAACAAGATTAACTCACTTTAATAGCTTGATGGCTGAAATTGGCCTAATCATGCTTTCAAAGTTACATCTCTTTGAGGAAGAGGCTGTGTCCTACCTTGTGCCTGCTGCTGTGGTTTTACTTGGGGACAGCTGTCTGCTGAATTGGGTTAATTGCACAGCAGCAGCAGATCTGTTTGCACTGAGATGTCTGTGTCCTTGCTATGGACAAAAATGAAGGATAACATTTACACTGGTGGCTGTAGGATGTAGAAAAAAGGAAAATAAGCTACCAAACCCGAACAAAACAATCTAGTTCCTTATCACAGCCAGTCAGGTCTCAGCATCTACCCTGCTTAAAGCTGTTTGAAAGTGCTCTGTGCTTCCTTTGCATTCTCCAGGCTAGATGTACCCCAAAACATCTTTTAAAAGGCAAGCTAGGGCTACAGAAAGCTGCAGGAGTCTGGAAGGATCAAATTGTTTTGTTCCCTGTGTTGAAGAGAGAATAACACTTATTTACTGATATTTTTATAGCTCTCTTGTGCTCGCTGCTATTTGAGCACAGCAACACCCTTCCTTTCCCAAGCAAACCAGGAAGAACTGGCAGGTTGGTCAGGAGGAACAAGGATTCACCTTGCTCTTTATGAAAAAGAAACTCATCGCCTGCATTTCTGAAGCTTGTTACATACTTGAGGCAAAACCCTAAGCAATGCAGCCAGCAGAACGTGATGCTTTCCCTTAGTCCCTTCAGGAACATACATGTCCTGTTGTCTTCTGCCTTTCTGGCGGGTTTTGTTTGCCTTTCTCCATAACAGTGTAGTTGTTGCATCACTGCTCTGAGAGCTTGAGCCCCAGGGTGCTGCAGAGGTGGCCATGTGTGGCTCCTCATCCTGCAGGAAGGCATTTGTCTCTTTCTGGGGTATTGCCCAGCTTTGTGAGCTCTGGTAATTGATGTGTCAGCAAACTGTGGGCATTTTCTCTACTCCAACCAGCAGTACCTGTAGACTCCACAGTTGCAGGATGATGCAAGTTACCTTTCTGCACAAGGTTCAGCAAGAGATTAAATTGTTCCTGTGGTATTTAGGGCAGGAGACAGCAGGCCTGGAAGGTTGGTTTCCATGTAGTTAACAAATGGTACTTGAGATATATATATATATCTCTCCATATATATATATATGGCTAAAGAGAATGGCAGCCCACTCAGCATGCCAGGGCATGTCTCTGCCTCTGATGAAGAGCCATGCTGGTGACGCAAAGAGGGTGATTCTGCTCGCGATGTGATTCAGGTGGTCACTTTGACATTTTCAATCAAATGTGTTGACAGAGCTTGTGTTGTGAAGCTGAAGAAGTCAAAATATATGAGTCCTGAGGAAAAGAACAAGGCAAAACAAACCTGGTGTGAGTAAGTGTATCCAATTTACCAGATGGATTCCAGTTCTGCTAAGCAGGATAGCTTGTTCCAAGAGTTTCTCTGCATTTCATATTCTGCTTATGTAGGAATGTTAGACCTTTCCATTTAATGAGTTTGATCAGTATCAAAACCTAGTCTGTGTTGTTCCTGCTAGAATAGGTCTAAGGAAGGAGCCAGGGGATGAATTTCTGCATAAATTCCTGAGCAGAGCAGTGTCTGCCCATAATGGAGCCACCTGCCTTATCCCACCATTGCCACCAACACCTCCAGACCTCACAGACATACTTTTAGCTCAGATTCAACAAGATAAAAAAGTCTGTCTACTGCTTATGCCGTAGGGGTTACTGTGCAAGGCAAAACAGGCTGAGGGCTGAGACCAGCAGTAGAGGGGGTGGTTGGATGGGATTCTTCTACCTGGGTCTCAGCATGGGGTATGTGACTGGGAAGCTGAAACACCTTAATCTCAATATTTGTCGGTGCTGCAAATAGATCTAATAGGTATATAAAGTCTGGCTGTTCACACATAGAAAGGTGAAGGATGCCTCCAGCTGTGTGGGGCTGTATCAACACCACAGAGAGGCCACAGAAGATTGGGGATATTTTCCCATTACAGTTTTTTCAAAGATATAAGTTTTATGATCTTTTTATCTCATCATTTGCCGCCCAGTGGGGGAGAGATGATCTTTGTGCATATCTGTGCCTGTTGCCAGCCACGCTGGGAAGGGGATGTGCAGTGATGCAGGCTGGAGGGCGGTGGGGAGAGTGGGCTCCTTTATCACGAGCCTGGAGTGGCTTTTGATGTGTAAAATCACAGACACTGGCTTTAATTTGCACATCCCACATTCCTGCAGTCAGGACCGCAGTGAGTGAATTGCTGCTGCTGTAATTAAGATCAGGGTTGGAACCGAGGTACTGCACTCAGCGGTGGTCTTGTGGGTGGCCATCGTATTGGGAAAAGGCTTATTCCTGGCTTCAGGGTGCTGCTGCCCCCCACCCATCCAAACCCACATGAACAGGGGCTTGAGGCCCTTAGGCTGGTGAGAAGATGGCAGCAGAGGGACCCTGTGGCCATGGGCACATGGCATTGAGCCACCCAGCAGAAACCTGGGGTTAGGGTTGACTGGTAGGTGCCTCAGGGATGCTGGTGCTACTGGGTGCCAGCCTTCTGGAGGGGTTATTTGAAGCAGTGTGGGGGTACATCAGGACAGTCCATCCTTCAGTACATGGCTGCCTGGTCCCCTTTCCTTTCAAAAAGACATGAGTCACAGCAACACTTTGTACCCATGTTCTTCAAGGGAACATTAAAAGCCACCCAAATACTATTTATTGTCTGCAGCCTGTACATAAAGCATCCCCTCTGACTGAATGGCTGCTGCAGCTGGTGCCATCAGTCACAGCAGGCACCTTCTTGCTGCTCCTGGTCCAGAGCTGGGAACAAGGACTCCTGATTAGGTAGGTATTTAGCTGTCCATGAGTGATGCTGAACCAAGCCTGGGTCTCACCTACCAGGTCTTGGTTTTGGGAGACACTGTTAGAATGAGGAGCCCTTTTCCCTGGTTCTTCCCTGAAGCCCCCTGGCTTCAACCCCATTTACAGGAGCCTAGAGATGATCTTGAGTATCTGAAATGCCTGTGCTTAATGAATTGGGTAGAACATAGGCTGTAGCCCTTCATCTGTGGGTTCCCACAGCCCAGGGATGGGTAGTGTGGGAAAACGGCCAAAAGCTCCTTGCACCATCTGCAAAGTAGAGTTATGTGCTGCTGCCAGTGCCCCATCACTCATTTCCTTTTACTGCTTCTGCCTCAGTTTGCCCATTGGTAAAACAGGACCTGTGCTGAGAAAATGCTCCCCATAGCAGCCATGGAATGAAAGGGATGCAGGAGTTTTCCCTGTGTTATGCATGTGAACAAGAGCAGATGTGTACTGATCACCAGCAGCCTGTGGGGTCGGAAGGAGCCCTGAGTAGCTCCCTTGTGGAGCTGCAGTCCTAGCAGGGGAGGAAAAGAGCTGTGTTACAAACAGCAGCCTCTCTCCTAGCAAGGAAGCAGAAAACCTCTACTTCTCCAATATCCCATCAGTGTGCACTTAATCAGGATGAATCAGTGTGCCTGGATGCCTGGAAGCAGCTGGCAGTGGGTGAGCAAGGGTGAACAAAACTGGTAGCACATGCACAAGCCATAGCCTGTACCCACGTTTCTGTCAGATGAAGCATTGTGAAAACTCTCTCTGCCTGTTCTTCCATGAGGCAGAGCTGTGGGTGCCAGCAGTGGACCTGGTGTTCCTGGGGAGGAGCAGTGGGTGGTTTGCAGGGGGGATGTCAGCTGTGCACAGCTGGAGGGGTGCACGGATCCTTGGCAGGAGGAGGGCTCGGGACACGCATCCTTGGCTCTCATTCTTGTGTGGGAGCTAGTTATTGCTGTTTGCTCAGTTGTGGTGGTTTGATACATACACAAGTGATACTGCATTAATTCTGGATGGCTTGGCACGCCTAAGGAGATCACAGTGTGTATAGCTGTGCAGATTTCTTATTATTTAAACAAGCGTTTGGGGCAGAGGGAGTGGTGGTAAAAACCAGCTCTGTGTTCAGCTCCTTTGCCAAGCTCAGGTACTGTATAATTTGGATCCCGCTGGGGAGGAGCACAATCTGTGGCTTCATTTGGTTTCTGCTTTGTTCTGGTTGTTTTCTGCAGAACTGCTTTTGTCCCAGGTCGTGATTAACACCAGCTCTCACTGAAAGCAGAGTCATCCTGGTAGCCACAGGAAAAAGCCCTGGACTAGTCAGAGCAGGTTAAATTATTCATTCCAGTTAGCTTGTTTGAATAATTCAGGAGTTTTTGTCATGCTTTGTAAATTGCCCAACACTTTGTGGTGATGCAGGCTTCTTTTTATTGTAATCTGCTGCTGTTCACTGGGTAACTCCTTGCAGCTTGTACAGCCTGTGGGGTGCTCCTGAGGTACTTCTGCAGTTCCCAGTGTTTGCACCTGAGGGCTGGTCCCCTGACAATTGTGATATTATTGCTTCCTTTGGTTTAATAGCCTGGCTTGTGAACAGAAGGCTTCTTTTTTTGCTCTTTGACAATTGCCCACAGCATCAATAATTGTTAAGACACTTGTACAGCTAATAGAAAGCGCCTGTCAACAAGGAAAGCTCATTGTAATACCACTGTTTTAAAGAGACTGGGGGAAGGAGCAGAGCCGAACAGGTAGCAGATATGTTGTTCCTGCAGTCACATAGATCCAGGGACAGGAGACAATAAGTGGGCTTAATTTTCTCCCAAATGGATGCTCTATTTCACACCCCAGGACAGCTTCTGATTTATGGGCTTCTTAACATCCCAATACTTTCATTGCTAAAAACTAAATGGGAAGATGCAGTTAAGACCTGATCTAAAAGCTGCTGAAGTAAACACAGGGACTGCGGCTGTTGTTTGCAGCCCTTGGACCAGTCCTAGCAGACAGCATGGTGATAACAGCATTTGAATTCCCAGTTCACAGAGGACTGGAGAATTTCTGCAATCTCTTGAAAGGGATGTTGAGCCACACTGTGAGCATATTTAAACAGGCAGACTGTGTCCTGAGGTTGTCTTGAAAACCAGCCCTACCTACCTGGAGGGAAGCATGGTGCTACAAGGGGGAGGAAGGAAGCCACTGGTCTCTGAGCTAATGAGTGGAGGGGAGATGTGCAGCTGAGCTGATTTAGTAAGGTAAAATATTGTTGGCTGCTGTAAATGGGCAAACAGTTAAGCCATGCTGAGGCTTCAACTCTGCAGCCAGGGGTGGAGGCTGAGAGTAGTGAGTGAGGACATGGACTGGCCAAGGCAAACTGTGGTGTTAGGGGTCATGCTACGGGTCTGGAGTCCATCCTGGAGAAGACACTGCCCTAATAAAAGATCCAGTAATAGGAGTTAGCGAGAGATTTATTTTGATGTATAGCAGTCTGTTCAGTTATCTATCAGACATGGTTTGTTTAATGACTGAAACCCAAAGAGTAGGAGCTCATCTCCACGGGCGAGAATAGAGATTAACGCCATTGTGTTCTCAACGTGTCATTGACTTCCACTATGTACATGAGCAAACGTGCTGTTCAGGTTCAATGAGATGGACAGGCTCATTAAGCAAAACCAGCACCTCTAAAGTCACCCCCTAGGAGAGCCTTGCTGTGTAATCTCACTTCGGTAAAGAGCAATTTGTACTTCTTTTGAGAGAATTCATCATTTTCTTGCTCATCTTGGTCCTGATCCAGCTGGAAGACGGGACTGTTTGGAAGTTCTCTGCAACGTCTGCTTGGGTGATGTCAACCCCAGGCTGGTTACTTCAGAGCCTCGAAGAAATGTCCAAACATCTGTGTGCTGGGATGAACCAAATTCCTGAAGAGCCCATTTTGCAGAGTCTCCCCTCTGTGTGTGGAGTGGGAGACTCAGCTCCAATGGTGGAGAGGCCTTGGGGAGCCTCCTGATGTGGGATTCCCCTTGTGCAAGGGGCACAGCAGCTGCCCTCCCTGCCTGCACTCCTGCTGTATGGATGAAGAGAGGTGGAGCAGTGCTGGGAGAGGACGGTCAAGGCACAGCCTGTTCCCTCCATCCATCTCCAGCAGATGTTTCCTGAGGAGCACTGTCCAGCTGGCTCTGCTTATAGCAGCCCCCAGCAGTGTTGGACTCCAATGAATCCTTGTGTAAAACATCCAAGAATCCATGGACATTCCCATGTCCTGTGCCCAGAAATCCCTAAATTTACACAGTTCTAGCTTTGATTTTTCCTCATAGAGAGGATGTGATTTTAGAGATGAGGCAACCTCTCACTGTGATTTATTGCACTGTGTTGAGCAGGGAAATCTCCTTGGCTACGTGTGGACAGCAGCCGGGTACACGGGGAGGAGAGCTCTGGGCTTACAAATGCTGTCAGTACTGTATCTGGCAACATTTAATTTAACCCTGTCACCTGATCTGACATTAGATTTGATCCAGTTGTACCTGCGGGCATGCTCAGAGTGATGCTGATGGGGAAGGTGGGTGCCAGTGGGATTTGCTCCCTGGCTCTGGGTGCTTCTGGAGCTGGTATGTAAGAGAAATGCCTGTCCTGGGGATTTGTGTGAGCTGTGAAGGCTGAAGATCATCATTTGCAGCTGCTTCAGGAGTGGTGGATGGCAGCTCTCATGGATGCCAGTTGCTCTATCTCTCACGCTGGAGCTGGGCTTTTTCTTATACCTGCTTAGCCACTGTCTGTCCTACCTGGACTTGTCTGTCAAGGCCATATTCTGGTTCATGCTGTGTAAACAGAACTGGAGTGAGCCTTTGAGTTAATCCAACAGCCACCACCCTCCATGAAGCAGGTGAAGCCAGGCATAGCCTGGGTACCAGCAGCACAGATGGTCTAAAGTAAATTTTAAAGCACATCCAAACTCTGCTCCTGGTATTTATGTGCCATATGTTGCAATGGTAATTACTTACTGTGCTTCTCAATGGGAGAGAATATTGGGGTGGTTTAGAACCCCCATGGTGATGTTACCTTACTGTGCTTCTCAATGGGATAGAGTATTGGGATGGTTTAGAATCCCCATGGTGATGTTACCAGCCTCTGGGCCAACCAGAGGATGAAAACTCATCATATCTTTATTTTCAGTGCAAGCAATGACACTTTTCTTTGTAGTAGGCAGGGTTGGGGATATGCAGAGAGAGCCAAAGACCCAAGGTGCCGTTCAGCACAGGGTCTGCCTGATGGCATCCATCACCAGGATGCAGTGCTGCCAGGTGAGAGCCTGTATACAAAGGAGCAGGTTTATTTCCATAAACCATGCTAAGTGATGAGTTACATGGGCTAGAGCTATTTTTGCAGCAAGATAAAAGAATGCTAATTCAATCATTTACCTAACTTCCCATTACAGTTCAACAGACTCTTATATACCAGGACTTTCTTCTTTTTCCTTCCTAAATAAGTCAGTGGTGACAAAAGATACTTCACCACAACAGGCAGCATTATGCAAAACTAGGGCTGATTTTAAAAGAAAACCTATTCCCCTTGAAACTCCTTTTTGATGGTCATGTGGGGTTTCAATTGCACGCAATTTTGTTTGCATCATTCATTGCCTTTGAGTGGAAATTTTTAGGATGTGCTGAGAAACATCCAGTGATTGAAGGCCTCCCTCTTCTATTAAATCCCTCTTCTATTAAATCTCCACCAAGAAAAATACACATTTATGTTGAAAATGCAGGATAAACTGTACCTTGTTTATGTGTTTTGTCACTTTTTCTCACCCTTGAAAGAAATCTAAACCAGCTGTAGCAAACATTGTTCTGCACTGCACTGTTCTGCCTGTCTTCTATGGGTGGGAATTGGTTCTTTGATCTTCAGTTCAAAGAGGTTGAAAAGGCTGTTTCTGTGGTCTGCAGAGAATTCCTTTCTGATTCTACAACATCTCTTGATTAACTCTGTGTTTCTGGGGAAGCTCTTGGTACCCTTCCAACCAAAGAGATGCTTAGACCTTGTGTAACGTCTACCACAGAGGGCTTGAAGTTTGCTTCCAAATCACCTTGCCTGGTGGAGGACATCATCCCCCAGCACCCAGGAGAGTGGTAATGTGGGCAGAGCACTACAAACAAGTGTTTGAGGCTAGAGGAAAGACCTGCAGGCAGCCAAATTGGCATCCAGTTGCTGCCTGGAAAGAGAGCCATGCTGGAGCAGAGGTGCTCTCTCCACTGGATCCTTAATGATCCAGATGTCCTAGGTCCAATGTCACCAAATGGTTTGATCTATCCCTTGCTGGGGACCTGTTGTCTTCAGGACTTGTAGGTTGTGGCCTTTTGTAATGCTGCTGTTGTTAACCTAATCGAACATCTAAAGCAAGGAGGAGGGAGAGGGAGTCATTAGCAGCTGCATTAACTTCTACCCTGGATTCTGTGCACAGCATTCACTGGAATTAAATAGCTGTTTGGATTCAAGCGACTCCTCCAGTGTGGGCTAATGAAACCAGTCCTGCAGTTCAGCGGTGGCATCCACCAAAGCCCTGGTTGTAATCCAGACTGCAGTTTGTTCTGCTAATGAATTAATCAGTTGATTCCGTGCGAGCAATAGCTCATTAGAGAGGTGCGTGGCAACCTTGGGAAGGGAATTATTGGCTTTGCGTGGCCTGGAGGCCTTTACATTGCCCTCGGAGCATCACAGCGCCATATGTGTTGCTGTAATTAACGGGCGTTGTTCCCGAGGCCGTTTGATCTTGGGGAAAACGAGTGTAAAAATGTTAATGCTGTAAACCTTTGAAAACTTGGGAGTAAAAGTCAAAGAGCCAAAAGCAATTTCCCTTTCATGGACCTGCTGGTGGTGGTGCCTTCTCTTTTCTTATTTATTTTGTAAGCTTCCAGCCTGTTTTAATGGTAGCTGCCGAGATAAAGTGAAGTGTAATTTGGAAATTAGTTCCGGATGTCTGAGCTGTGGCTTTATTTTAGCAATTTGGGTCATTAATTTTGTTGAATAGTTTGTTTGGATTTTCTTCCCCAGTGTGTGCGAAGCACGACTGCACCCAGGGTATAAAGGGACTTCCAGCAGGAAAGGGAGCTTGCAGAGGTCTTTCCCTGGTGGGTAACCTTACAAAAACAAAGTCTGTTTCTCTGTGGTTATCTGGGATGGACAGCAGGGTGCTGGGGTGATTTGTGCTCCTGCTGCATCCAGGAACGTTGGGCACAGTGGGGAGAGACCTCACTGGAGCTGCCCTGCTGGAAAGCCAAGGGCCACATTCAGGTCAGGGTTTGGATTTAGCTTCTCAGCCATGGCAGGACCCTTTTCATATGAATAAAAGCAGCTTGCAGCTTGATTAATGAGCAAAGGTGCAGTTTGGTAAAGCTTTTCAAGGGATATTAATGAAAGGGATCTTTTGACTAAAAAAATGCTTCTGCTCAAGCTTTGAATTTCCCTGAAAATGTAAGGATTTGGTTATACCAGCATCATCTCCATACACACCCAAATAGGCTCTGGAGGACTGTTGCAAGTCACTGCAAGTGCAGCTCCTTGCTGCAAAAGGGTGTCTGGAGCAGCACCAGTAGCCGTGGCATGGAGCAGGGAGAGGTGCCTATGAGTGTCACCACCAGCAGTCCTTAGGCAGGGTGTTGTGGGTGCTGCTTGCACCCCTGTGAACAGGGACAGGAATTCAAACACAGCACTGGTGGGATGGGAATGGAGCCAGTCTGTGAGTCTGGGATGCTTGTGCAAAGCTCAGGGTCCAGAACAGGGATCTGCAGAGAAGCTGGTGACTGGGAATAAAGCTCTGCTTTTCTCTCCGCTTGGCAATGTGCTGGATAAACTGGGAATAGCTATCTACACCTCTGAGCAAAGGGAGTGCTGTAAACTGCAGGATTAAGGCTGTATTTTCCCCCTGTATGTTTATGCAAAATTGAGGGTTAAAAAAAAAAAAGGAAAAAGACCCTATTTTTAGGGGCTAAACTTTAAGAGCATGGTCATTATAATAATACAAGAGCAGGCAGAAGCATGGAACTGGCTTGGGTCGAGTTTTTCTGCTTATCCTGATTTCTGTTTTGCTGTTTATCCTGGTTTATCCTCTCCTTGTTATCCTGAACTAGTTTGTCTTCCTGTAAACACCAGCCTACGACTCTTAAAAAGAAATCCTCAGGAAGAAAACTTGCTGACTGAGCCTGTTTCTTGCCTGTGGCAGTTGAATAAGCCCATCAGCTTATATAATGTTAATATTTGTAAAAGCAAACCTGCAGAGCTCATAAATCTCTCCCTAAAAGAGGGACAATACCTAGATCTATTTTAAAGTGAAGCAGATAAGTAGGTTCTAGGACAAAAGGGTATTGATACAAAGGAAGCGGATTGATGAAAGAAATAAAATTGCCATTTTAATCTGAAAATTGGCTCTGCATAAGTGATACCAGAGGCTTCACTGCTGCTGCAGCCAGCGTTTTGCTCTGGGTCATCACTTCACTCTGGAAAGCCCCAGTCCTTGGCTGCTGCCGCAGCAGTGTTGCCTCCTGGTATTCCATGCAAGTGGGTTAAGGAGTTTAAATAAGTACAGCATTGAAGCAGGGTCTGTTTGCAGATGACAGGACTTCATTGTTATTTTTCCTCACTTTGTGCCTTCTCCAAAAGAGAAAAAAGTGAAAGAAATTCTGCAGTTTGAATTCTGTGAACCATTTTTTAAGGCAAGAAGTAGGCATTTCCCCATTACACTGTGCCACAACAGTATGGGAACCCAGGCAAGAAAAAAACCAACACAGCTCATTTTTAGTCAACCAGTGAGCAATCTGTCTCCAGACACATGCACTGAGTGGCTCTGTGAAGGAGCGATGCCTCTGCATCACTGTTAGCATAGTCCCTTATCAAAGGAAAACTGCTTCGAAGCAGTTGCTTTAAGACCTTTATTGGGTACCACCTGCAGCGGGATGGAAGCACTTGGCAGTGTGAAGGCTCTTGCTGGCAGTTGTGTTTATGTGGGGTAGAGGAGGGGAGGTGCAGATGGATGGGTGTCTTTGGATGCTTTTGCCAGGCAGTGCAGTTCTTCCTTCTTTCTTTCTTGTTTTTGTCCTGACCCTGAGCACAGTGGGAAATCTTTCATTCTGTGTTGCTCAGTAGTGGAGCTGGATCAGAGAATTCCTCATGGGCTTTGCTCAGTTCCTGAAACTTTCCCCAAGCCCATCTTTCCTACTCCCAGTACTAGACAAGTTCATGGTGTGAGTCCACTTTTGGTGATGGCAGTGAACCACATTGGCTGGGTCCAGCCTGGGAGCCCCCCACAGTCAGGGTTAAGCAGAGCAGGGGGTAGGCTGCTCTAAAGAGTTCAGGGTGAGCAGGACAAGTAGATGGGAGACCAGGAAATACCATTACAAGTATTTTATAGATGAAAAATTGGGGGCCAGAGGTACAACGAGGTGATTCCCACAAAAACCGGGCTGTGATCCCCTGAGCCCCAGACCGAGGTACATATCCTGGCTCATAGCATGAGTCATGTAATGCAGCCTTGCTCTTTCCCAGCTCATCTTGGAGCTGGAAGATGGTCAGGTCATTGGCTCAATCTGAATTTTGTGATGAAGCAATTTTTTTCCTTTTAAAATAGGGAGCTGCTGGAGCTGAATCTCCTCCTGGGATTAGGTCAATTCATTTAGTACAGCATATTTTTAAGGAAAACTTTTTATCGTGCCAACTCAGGCAAGAAATATGTTCAAAGAATTTTAGCATTCGGCTCCAATCACTATTTCATTTAAACATTTTAAGCTAATGAGAGTTGGCAAAAAAAAGCCTTTTTTTTTTCCTCTCATTAAAAAAAAAAGAAGTGGCAATAAGAAGGGAGCAAGTTGAAGTTGTCTCAGTGGAAAATGTTTTCCTGTTTTCCATTTCTGGAAGTTTATAGGTTTAGGTTTTGTCCTAAATAAGGATGAGAAAATATCTGAAGAGCTTTCACAGGGCACACAGATCAGTAGCCAGGCAGTTCCTGCTGCTTTTCCTCATCTCCAAGTCCAGCTGCATTTTCCCTAATGAAATTTTCTTCCACAGCAAAGGTGGAATGTGAAAGTTCAATATTATGGATCAGCATTGCTTACAAGAAGAGAGGAAACCAGCCAGAACCTGTACATGGGAAAAGAGATGAATGAGAGTGATATCACAGAGGTCTATAAAACTATGGAGAACCTGAGTAAGGCATGACAAATGATGGTCCAGATGAAAAATCACCTGCAGGAAAATCAGGGCTTGCAAGGGAGATCAGGTGAAGGATTTGTGCTATCTGTCTGGCTTTTTGTTCCATCTAGCTCTGGGGTGCTCACTTGTGTTTGTCCTTCTTCTGTCCCTTTTGGTTCAGAATGAGAGATGATAAGGACTTTGATGGACCTCACCATGCCTTTTGCTGCCACCTCCTCCTCCATGAGAGCCTGGGCAAAGCTCTGTTGTGTCCATCTCCAGCACAGCAGCATCTCTGTTGTTGTTAGAGGATAAATGACACTGTCTCCATGGCCAGGGAAGAAACCAAATTAAACTCCACCATCCCCAGCAGCTGAGCTCTGTGCCACAGCTGATTTCTCACAGACAATCAGGGGTGAATTGTACCTCTAATTCCTGTCACAAATGTTTTTGCTATGAAAAGGAACAAATAGGAGCACGGGAAAGGGGAAAGAGGGCTTGGCCTGTCCTTCAGCCTTGCATTGAGGGAAGGTTGTAATGATACTAACGTCCTCCTAGCAAGCTGATGGTTGATGTTGTTGCATTAAGCAATGAGAAATGGCCTCATTGATAAGATGCTCTTTCTGGCTGTAATAGCACACCATCCCACTAAAATAAGACAACTATGAAGGAGCTTGAGGAGCAAAGTGAATTGCTGGTGAGAAACCTGGCACAGGAGAACACGCTCCCCACTGGGGCACCACACCAAGCGTGGGGAGATCTGCCATAAAGCTCTGTAAGTGTGAAATTATTCCATTTGGCTTGCCAGATTTGGGCTGGGGATGCTGTGGCATTCCAGGGACACCAAGCTGCGAGACATTCAACCTCTAGTGATAAGCAGGTACTGACTTGTGGCACTAATCTGACTAAAACATATTTGTGGTGTATTGACCACGGTGCAAGTCCAGATCATTATCACCCTTCAAGAGGCTCAGGAGATCAATGCTTCCTTGATACAGACAAACAAAATAGAGGGCAGGTGTTTGTGGCTTTCCCTGCATGTGGTATTATTATTCTTTGCTGATCCTTCTGCTGAGGTAGGGCAGTGGAGTGAGAACGAAGGTGAAAAAGATTTAGAAAGGTGATTTGCCAGATGCTTAGAAAGTGGGTGTGAGAAAGAGATTTTTGGCATTTTCTTCATCAGTTTTAAGCTGAGAGTCATCCATCACCAGGAGCTACTTTCAGCATTGGCCAGATTTGAGGGGAAGGTTGCTGCAGGGTTTTCTCATGCTCACTGTCCCCATATCCCTGCCTGCTGTGGTGGAAGGGTGACAGCACCCCTGGGAAACTATTGGCTCTTGTTGGGGCTGTGTTTAGGTTCCTGGAAGCTGAGACTTTGCAGCTGCAGCGCTCCGTGCCAGGGAACTGGTGGGAAGGGACCAAACCAAGGTCCCGCCACACATGGTGGCCTCCAAGGAAGCAGCTTGGTGTGTTGTGTCTCCATGGTGTTTTTCTCCAGAGGGCTGGGCTCAATTTTGTGTCAATGCTGAGGTCATCTGCCTTGAGTCTTGGATGGCTGCGTGGCTCAGACAGGGATTGGTGACTGGGTTTGTTCCCAATCAAAACCCTGATGTTGTGAAGGTCAAGGTAGAACAAGCCACCCTCATAGAATTGTTTTAGGTTGGAAGAGACCTTTAACATCAAGTCCAGCTGCCAACTCAAGCCATCAGGGTGCACAGGAGGGTCTTGGGCTCCAGGGATGTCCCTAACCCTGTACCCCAGCTTGTCTCCACTGGGTGAAGGGATCCTTTGCTGCCAAGCTCTTTGCATCCTTAATGCACTGCATCCCCGGAGCTCATCCACCCCAGCCATGTGTAGGTTAGAAAACAGTCAGAGGTCACATCAGTTCAGTTAATTCCACAGTAGGATGAAAACATTGCAGCACATTGGCTGAAAGGACCTGTAGAGCAGGCACAGCCCTCATGCTGGTGTGGGAACATGAGGGGACTTTCAGAGAGCCATGGCTTGGTCACAGACGTGTTCCTTGTGCTGACAGGGTCCCCTCCTCTCACCCCTTATGGGACCTTACACCTGTGGGGTACAGCAGAAAGCTCAAAGCCCAGCACACGTGGTCAGAGGGATTCCTGCATCAGAGCAGGGCACCAATCACAGCCCCTGTAGGCTAGGACTTGAAGTGGGATCCGAGGCCTGGCTTCTGTCATGGGCATCTTTCCTCCCCTCACTGCAATCAGTCTCCAGTCAGAGCTGCCCTTGTGTGGGGGAGAATCAAAGGCTCCTGTGTGACCCTTGGGTAGGGGCTGCGCTGCCATCAGAGGTGGTCTGCAGCTGTGTGGGGAAATTGGATGTCACCCTGGGAACGCGCGAGTGTCGGCAGCTCCCAGTATTGGTGTGAGCAGATCTGCCCATTCATTAGCAGACACCAGCAGTTCCATGGGGAAGCTGGGTATAAACACATAAATGGGAAAAGCGCTTCCAATCAGAACAGACAGGAGCACCTTTTCCTGTGTCTGTATCCCCTCCCCTTCCTTTTCTCACCCCCATTCTCTTTGTTTCACAGGACTGGCTGACAAAATTTGGGTATCTGCCCCCTCCTGATCCAGTCACAGGACGACTGCAGACACAGGAGGAGCTCACCAAGGCCATCACTGCCATGCAGAGGTTCGGGGGGCTCGAGGCAACAGGGGTCCTAGGTCAGTGGCTCATGGTCCTTCCTCTCTTTGATGCAGAGGGATGCAGGGGCAGCTCCTTGCAGGTCTGGACAAGGAGATTTGGCACTGAGTTGTGGAGTAGCATCATCTCCAGGAGAAACTCACACGGGTGTAACATACGGCCCAGTTTGCAGATGTAAGAGTAATTACATGGCTCAGGTGCTTTGCTGCCTTGTGCTTTCAAGAACCTGAGGCAAGCAATTATTTCACCAGACCCACACACCCTGGGGATCCCGTTGTGCTTAAAATAGCTCTTGGTGTGTTGAAAGATAACAAAAACAGAGAAACAAAGGCTGATAGGGTGTCCTGTTCAAAGCCTTCACTGCAGCATCAAATTGGATTCAACAAAAGTCCTGATTAAGCCTCCCAATTTGTATATATAGATATTCTGGTTTCTTTGCTGCTGGGGCACAGTGCAGGAGGAGGAGAAAGTTGCTGTTTCATCACCCCAGCACTACTCACTCCTGCTCATGATATGCAGAGCTATGAAATGCCTGCAGAGCTGATGGGGGTCTCCTTAGTTCCCTGGGCACCCCCCAATCTCCTGTGGCCAGATAAGAGCCCATCACCAGCTCCACCAGCCAGCAGGGACAAGGCAATGAGTGCTTCTGCCTGATGTGATGGCTGGGAGGGAGCAATCCAAGGCCAGGGTCAAGCAACACAAGTTCCCCAGCTGGCTGAGGTCACTCCTATCAATGTCCTTATTGAGGGGAGGAGAAAGCCAGCATTATTCTGGCTGTCAGAAGGATGCCTGTTTGCTCTCCTCACTTCCCTGACACAGGGCTGTGACCCCTTGCTGGGGGCCAACTTGCTTCCGCTGCTTGGAACAGGATTAAGGGGAAGTTCCTGTTAGAGGAGCTGCTGTCCATCCATCCCAGCACCCCACCAGCCTTCCACCGGTCCCTTGGAGCAGCTGCCACTTCACAGACACCGTCTGCATCCCATCAGTGGGGCATTCCCTCTGCTCTTAGCTGAGCATGTGAAGTTATTTCTCTTCCATCTTATCACAAGCTGCAGCAGGCCCAGGAGCAAGGATGGCTTTACAGATGCATTTGTGTTTTCATTTTTGGAAGGGGTGTTTGGAACAGGCCTGAGGGGCTGCCCTGGGCAGGTCATGGATGTGGTTTGTGTCCGAGAACAGTGTTAAAGGGGTAAAGCCAGTGCAGAGAATGGGTGACTGCAACAACTCTTTTGTTTCAGCAGTTGAGAATAGGGGCTTTAAGCTTTCATTCAATTATAAAAATGAGCAAGAAGGAATATGAGCTCCTAGCTGAATAGAGAGACAGGTTATCTACATGTGAATGTGTCTCTGCTTTGCCAGAGGATTAATGGGAAATTCAGCAAGGGAGGACAAAACAGAGTAATTTAAAAAGTATTTTCTTAACTATAATCCAATCTGGCCATAGGTGGTTTCCACACGAGCTTCTGAGATCTGTGAAGTGTCACAAGAGAGAACTTGCTGTGTTTTCTCCTGGAATCACTAACTGTCCATTGACACTAACAGCAGAGCTATTGCAGAACCCCCAGCCATGGGTGTCCTCTCCTGGCAGCCCCAGTTGGTGGGTGTATGAAGAAATGGGCTTTCAGCAGGAATTGCTGCTGGTGGTGGGTGCACAGTGGCACAGAAGCAGCTCAGTGACAAACTGTGTCACCACAAGTGATACTGGAGCCAGTGCTGTGCCCCAGCAGGCTCTTGGGCGCTGCCTTTTGCTCTGCTGCTGAACCCTTAGCCCTTCACTTCCCATCTCCCTATAGGACTTAATAACGCACCATTCCTTTGAGTTTATGGGGTTTTCCTCACCATAGACGAAGCCACGCTGGAGCTGATGAAGACCCCTCGTTGCTCTCTGCCCGATCTCGCCACCACTGAGACCAGGAGGAAGCGATTCGTGCAGGCTGTCACCAAGTGGAGCAAAAGGAACTTGTCTTGGAGGTAGGAATTCAGCTTCCCCCACTGAAATCTTGCAGCAAAGGGGTGATTCCTTGCACACCTAAGCTAAATGTGGCTTTGTGATGAGTTTCAAGGTGATGTGCTCAAACATGTGCTCCCAGGACCCCATGGGCTATTTAGCTGACTCTTCCTGCTGATTGCAGCCTTGGGATGACTCAGACCTGCTTGACTGCTGGCTGGGAACAGTGCAGCTTTGGCTCATGGGTTAGCTAGAAGCTTTTTGCTGCACTGTAATGGTTAGGGCATTGTTTCTCTTGAGCTCATTGGGACTTTGCAGTTTCTCAAGCGGCTGCCGCAGACTTGGCTCAGCACAGATGGAGGAGCATTTGCTGGGTAATAGAGTCACTTTCTTTCCCCTAGTCCTTGCCATGGCTGACTATATTTGCCTTGACATCAAGGAGCAGTACATACGGGTTGCTCTGAACCTGTGCCATACAGAAGTTCTGGTCCAGCTTCCAGAGACACTGCAGGTCAGACCTGTGCTTTTTGGGACTCATTTCTCCTCCCTCAAAGCCCACATGCTGCAGGGATTGTTCCTTCAAGAAAGATTGTCCCACCATAAGGTGCTTGTACTATCCTGGAAACACATGTGGATGCTATGGAGAGATCTCCTTATTAATAATGAGCTTCTCTGATCCTGTCATAGCCCCTAGGGCAAGTCTACCTCCCACTGCAATAACAAATCTCATCTTGGCTGTGGCTGTCGACATATATTGGACTGTGGCCTTACCAGGGATTTGGTCCATGTTCCAGCACATCCCTCTGAGACCTTATTTTCCTAAAAGACAAATATAATTCAGCTTCAGTAAGAAACAACTTTGGTTTCAGCTGCTTGTAATGCTGTTCCCCTCTTGAGCAGCCCCATCTTGATGGGTAAGAGGAATAAACTTTGTATTCCAGAGGAGAAAAAATCCCTTTGGGTGAAACAAATCCTGGCACAGCGTCCTCAATCCCAGGCTGGAGCAAAGCACAGAAGGGAAATGGGGACAGACTGTCCTGGTGGACAACATCTTTGCTGCAGCAAAGATGGCTATAAAAAGGGGTTTAGGTTTGAGATGGTTTTATATGTGACATAAAAACATCCATCTCCTGACAAATTCATTTCTGCTTTTTATTCTTTGATCCTTTTCAAGATCTTGGCTTTTGTTCAGCAAAGGGCTGTATTTTATAACTGGAGGTTGTATAAACCAACAGAAAGCAATATCATTATAGAAACTCCAACACAGTATTTATTTACACCCAACACTTGAGATTAAAATAGCTTTTTTGAAAGCATTGTGGAAGTCCACCAATAGAGGCATTGTTTTACCTTTTACACACTGGTGAAACGTTTTAAGAAAAGCAAACCAAACCAGGCATTTAAAAAGTAAAGGAAAACCTGAACAATTGCAAAGGCTGGAATAAACATGCAAGCAAAGCTGAGCTGTACAGAAGGATGGTCTCAGGATAGGCATCCACACTGATGGAGAAGGCAGTATTTAGTAATATAAGCATATTGCTAAAGGTTGCTCAGGTTTCTTCTTCTTCCCCTTGACTACAGCCAGCCTGTGGGACTGGATCACTCAGGGAGTGAAACAGTACAGGCTGCATCCTGCACAGCCTGCAGTACAGCATCCTGGTACAGCATCAGACACACACGGTCTCCTGTGCCTCATCTCCATGGGAAGTTTCCAGGATATTACGGCATATAAATCTTCTTTTCACGGGATTTTATTACTGTGTTTTCTGCATTATATGTAGGTGCTCAGGTCCTTGGTAGGCTGACGAGGAAGCAGTGGGATGGAGTTGGGATGCGGGAAGAGCGTGCTGTGGATGCCCTCTGCTGGCATCAGCACCCGGAGCTGCCCGCAGCAAGTTCCTCCTCGCGTTTGCAGCCTGGTTTTCCTTTTGCTCATTTTCCTTTACTGCCTCTGGTTATGCCCCACAGGAGGTGAGTTCACAGCCGCCATCTCCTCCCAGGCACTCACCATCTCCTTGCAGCCATCGGGAATGCAGCATCAGGGCCATGTCCCTTCTCTGCATGGTTCAAACTCCCTGGGGCAGGGGGAAGAACTGAAGCTTTCTACATTTCCCATTTCCTTTCTTGCTGAAATCTCAGCCTGGTGCCCAACAGAGCTGACTTTCATCCACCTTTAGTTAAGGACAAGTCCCTGGTGCTACTTCATCAAAGCTGAAGTCTTTGGAACTGTGATGCTCAGAGCATGGGGTGCCAGAGCTGGAACAAACACAGGCGCCAGGGGAGCAGTGGTGTCTGTCAGTCACTGCCCACCATGGCTGTGAGCATCCTGAGCCCACCCGCACTGGAGCTGTGCCATTGCCTGAGCCAAGATGTGGATTTACTGAGGTGTGGAGGGGTGGCAGATGCCAGCGGGTAAGGGTGTGCAGCCAGGATAAGCCCTGTACCACGCTCCAGCAGCACCCCTGGAGCACCCACTGCTCTCACAAACTGAGAAACTGGCTGTGAAGTATGATTTCACCCACCTCTTCTCTGCAGGATGGATTACTCCTGTGTTGGTGGCCATTCCTGGGATGCAGGGATCCTAGCACTACATACATGTAAAGGAGAGGACAAGGATTGTTTGCCCAAAATATTCAGTATCATGCAAAGTGCTGGGATAGACATCCCAATATCCCCTCTGCTTTCCTCGTGTGGCACTGGGGTAGCACCAGGGCAGGACTTCTGTGCCATGGATAGCTTTGGGCAGTTGGGAAAGCACCTTTGGCAAGACAGCAAGCATCCACCTTTTCAACTGCCCCCCTTCTCTCCCCAGCCCAGATCAATCTGGGTTTATCAGGCAGTCTTGCTGTGTTTGGTAGTTAGTACCATTTATTTTATATGTCTGTGGTTTCAGGGCTGCCGGAGGTGAAGGAGCGCCTTCATTAACCGCAATTGATTTCTCATACATCTAACCTCATACTAACACTCTTCCACTTCTCTCTTTGGGAGGACAAAACCCAAAAAGGAACCAAGAAATCAAAATAAGCATTGCAGTGGGTGCCCCTTAGTAGCGAACAGGGACAGATCAGCCCTCTCTGGCCTTTGCTTATTAACCAGCCTGGACCCAAATGCTCTTTGGGATGGGACAAGAAAAGGAGGGGACTTGGGGGATGTGAAGGGCTTGCAGCAGCTGGGTGAAAGCTTTCATTTGTCTGCATGGCGGTGCTGCTGCCTGGGTGAGCTCTAAAAGCAGAGCAGAGATGCTCTCCTTGGCATCCATTTGTGTCACTTACATCCATGTACTGCTCAGCTGTGTCAAGCAGCACGGCTGATGTTGCCTCACGCAGCTCCATCTGTGATGGGGACAGATGCTCCTCAGGGTGTCCCAGCATGTGGCTTTGCAGAGGAATGTGACTTGACCCCACAGCGCAGGGCAGTGTTGGTGGGGTGGATGGAGGGGGCTGAGCAGCCCAGTCCTCATCAGCTTCCTGGTGGCTTCGCAGGGACCATCTGGAGGAGAGAGCTTTCCCTTCAATTACTCACATCAGGCTTTTGCCTGAGATTGAAGCTCTGTAAGAGGAGTCTCAGGAGGGATTGACATCCAAGAAGGAGTGCTGCTCTCTGCTGGGTACCTAAGCACCATTTACTACAAATAATAATAATAATCAAGGTAGGAAGAAGCTTATTTAGTCCCATCTGCATCTGCATGTTGTTAGAAACGTGCCTCCTTCAGTGGAGCTGGGTAAGGCAACGGTGACGAACATCCTATCAGCATAATAGTCTTCTCCTAATCTCATTGAAAACTATTAGCAGAGCTCCAGCAATCAAATCAGATGCTGAACTGAAAAACCCTGATGGGATTTTCTTGACAAATAACATTGGTAATGAATAAAGGATGGGGGGTTTTCACTTACACCTGCAGCATGTTAACTGAATGTGGGACAGCTCGGAGGTGCAGGACCTTTTAAAAGAAGCAAAATAAGTATTGATGCTGTTTCTGCCTTCATCTAACATTTCTAGAGTCAGGGCTTGGGAAGAATGTTAATAATGCTTGTCTCTGTAGACAGGGCTTTTCATCCACCATCCTTTTACAAGGGTGATCAGATTTCTTATCCTCATTCTACAGCTGGAAAAAGAGGTAAAGGAAAGGAAAAGAAAAGAGAGGAAAAAATGAAAAAGGAGCTCATAATGTTTCTGAATCTGAGTCTGTGCCCTAGGCACCAAGATCTTGGAGGCAGGTCACAATTCCTGGACTAAACATGCTGTGGTTTATATGTATAATGCCTTGTTCAGTAGAGATTAAAGCAGTGAAGGGTTTACTTAAATCCAGATGAGTGCTGTGGAAGATGAAGGCATACAGTTAAAGAATATTTGGAAACCAGGTGGAGGGGTCCTTTTTTGTACTGTAGAGGTTTACATCAGCAACAGGCTCTTCTATGTATTAAAAATTACCTGAAAATTGTCTTTTCTGATCGCATGCTCATACTGTTTGTATCTTTTTGTGCTGTCTTCGTCAGAAATGTGTTTTGTTCAAAACCCTACAATTATCTACTAAACTAAAAGTAATTTAGTTTAGTAGATGAGGTCTTTGTTTGCCCAGAATAGTTTAGGAGTAGAAAAGCCATAGCAAGCTCCTCGGAGGAACTGTTAGTGAGGTTTTTGCTTGTTGTCATGAATCCCTGTTTGCTGCGTCCTGGATTTAACCCTCACTACTTTTGCCCAGGTCAGGAGGTGGTACTACTTTGGGTTGCGTGTCTCTGAGGGCATGGGTCATATGCAAATCTCTGTGAAAGGAAAAGCATCCACCCTCAGTCAGTGAGTGGTTTCTACTCTGATCCATGTTCCCAAATCACTGCTCATAGGAAGAGCTTGAGTGACATGATATCCCTTTCTGACACCTGTCATCACCTCTGAGGTTTAGTCGGGCCATTACTTCACATTGGTGCTGGGGAGTGATGTAATACTGAGCCATGCTCTCCCAGCTGTATTATGCAGGAGGGCAAGTGAGGTGACCATAATTGTTGCTTCAGCCTTTAAAAATCTGTCAGGCCATGAATATTTCATGATCTCTTTGGTTGGCGTGCTGGTACACAAGAAATAAAATATCTGTTATTACTGGGGCAGAGCTGGTCAGGAATTTTCCAGCAGAATTGGTTTTTGTCAATAATTACTCAGTCAACAGTGCATTTTCCTGGATTGTGTTTATTTTAGTCAAAATTGTCACTGAAAGATTGTCTAAGCGTACTCTTTCAGAAGCCAAGGTGCCTTGTTACATCTTGTCTTTTCATCTCCTCTATTAAACCAACAATATTAGGAATTCTTTCTCAAGGCTTGGTTGTATGGGAAATGCTGACATTCTTTCACTCCAGCTCAGACCAAAAGGGAGGTTTGAATCCTGCACCTGCAGGGCAAACATCAGCACACACAGCTCATCCTACCTGGCTTCTCTGCCAGGGCAAGGCAGAGCTGGGGACCAGGGGATGCAGTCCTGCTGCAGGGAGACGATAAAAGCCCTGTGATGTGTGCAGCAGTGTTGTAAGCTCCTGCTCATCGAATGCTTTTTTCTACCAAGAAGCAAGGAGAGCTTCTCAGCTGTAGTGCTCCATCAGATATGCTGTCTCCTGCAGGCAATAGGCTGGAGGCATTTGGAATTAGATTTCTATCAGATGAATCCTTTTCTCCTTCTCTTTGTTATAGATTGCAGGCTCGGGCATTGCTGGCATTTACTGCCTTCAAGGTATATTTTATACCTCCAGCAGACATCCTGGGAAATATACAGAGGCAGCAAATCCTTACTGGATTTCTGTGTGCTTGTAATAAGAACAGGCAATGACCTGCTGTTTGTTGCAGGAAAACTCATTGGTTTGTGTGTGGTGCAAAGGCTTCAGAAGTCAGTAATCTTTGCATATTTGGGTTGCACTTGGAATGAATAAGTGATGAGAAAACAATTGTCAATAGGTCTGAAAGGGAGCTTGGGGAAAAAGTGGGCAAACTCTGGAAAGGGATTCATGGTGTTGGCATTTCCCAGGCTGGGAAAGGGTTGTATTCCTGGGCATTAACAGCAGTTAAGTGTGGCTCTGAGGCTGGTACAGCAGGATCGGGAGGTATTGGGATTCAAACCCTGGTTGTGTCCCACATGTGTGGAACAAGACTGGCTCGGTACTTCCAGAGGACCCAAACTCAGCCTCTGAAATCCTCAAAGCTCTGGAACCAGTGTGATTCAGAGACTTAAAGATGCATCAGTAAAGGGTGTGAGGAAACTTTGGAGGAGTGCTAAGAGCTCTGGAAGCCTCACTGATGCTCTGTGAAGCACCAACTACCTGCAGAGCCCTTCCAGGTGGTCCTCAGAGATGTTTCATGCTTCTGACCCATCCTCTTTTTTACCCTCCCTATTTCAGAGTTCGCACCTTCCCAAAAGAATCCCAGCTGGGCCATGACACCGTCCGAGCCCTGATGTACTATGCCCTGAAGGTCTGGAGTGATATTACCCCGCTGAACTTCCATGAAGTGGCCGGTAGCAACGCTGATATCCAGATAGACTTCTCCAAGGCAGATCACAATGACGGTTATCCCTTTGACGGGCCTGGCGGGACAGTGGCACACGCTTTCTTCCCCGGAGACCATCACACGGCAGGAGACACTCATTTTGATGATGATGAGTATTGGACCTTCCGATCATCAGGTAGGGCAGAGTGGGGTTGCTGCAGACAAATGCAAGGGCTCCCAGTTTCCTCCTTCTGCTCCGGTGCTTAGAGTGGTGTGGCCTCTGCTGTGCCTACACCCTCAGCTTGGGGATCCCAGCACCTTCTCCTGGTTCCTCCTCAGTGCTCCTGAAAGCCTCAATGACATCTCCGTGTTTCTCCCTATCACATAGGCAGTTGCAGAACTCCCCAGTCACCATCTATTATGGGCCTTGGACAGTTAAGGGCTGTTGGAGCTCTCAGAAGGAGACTGCATTCTCTGATTTTAGTGTCTTTTGAGTGGCTTCACTGCCATGTATCCTGGTTTTCTATTTTCAAAGCATGTTTATAAGCTGACCTGCCTGGAAAGGGCTCTGTGGTCTGCAGGAAAAAAGTCCCTGTGAACACTAGTTTTTTTCTTGCCATCTCATGTCCATGACCTGACATCGGGGTGGTTACAAGCTAGTTTTAGTCCTTTTTTCTCCTTTTATTCCATCTCATATGGCTGGAGCAAAGCTTTAATAAGCGGAGTGAGTTCAGAAGCAAGAGCTCCTCAGCTGTGAGAGCCATCTGTGGGGATCAGGTCCCCAGCCTTTGTGTCAGGCGTGCTTTGACAGAATAGATCCTCTGCAGTCACCAGCTGCTAATTTTCTTGTCACGCTGCCTCCTCCACCAGCCTCCCCATGGGCTGCTGCTGCCTCAGCTTAATGATTTCATTTAGACCTAATTGCTGTATTTCCTGAAGCCAGAGAACACCTTCTTCCTCCCCACCCCTGTGCTCTCCATGCCCTCCTCAGCCCTGCTGAGTGCTCGTGGGCAGGACTGTCAGCCAGATGTGCTGGAGGAGGTCTAAGGTTAAGGCTGAAGGTCTGGAGAGGCTGATGCTTGGTTCATGCCACTGCGTCTGTTTATGGGGAAGGAAAAAAGCAACAGCTCTGCCCTGCAGACATCCGGGGGGAGGCAAGGGCTGAGGTCTGGGAGCTCACTGGGGTGGATGTGTTATGTGATGAAGCAAGGAGTGGTGTTCCTTTTGTACCTGTTGTAGAAGAGGATCTCATGGAGGAGCAAGCTCAGGGTCAGTGGACAATGCAAGGAGGATCCCCCAAGCACCACAGGGGGATGAGGCTGACAGCAAGAAATTTGCCCTCTATTTTGAAGGTCTTGGAGCTACCCGAGCTTCATCTTTTATTTATTTTGTTCTCCCTAGTGATTCCGAAATAATGACTTGTAGGTGATATAAAAATATCCCCAAGGTTGTCAGTTTGGCATTAAAATGTCAGAAAGCATATGTCTTGTTCTCTCCTAGTGCCGGGGAAACCAGCACAGGTTATAAAATCCTGGCTGTTTACAGACATGTAAATAATAGTCATTACAGGAAAAGCAGAATTCAGCAAAAATATCTCCCTTCAACACCCCAGACCCGATGGGGAGTGCTAAGAATAGTGCAGGATCAGCCATGCCTGCTCCTGTGTGATGTCTCCTTTGGTCCTGACCATGGCTCAGGGAACATGAGGCTCCCCTGAGCTCTGCAGAGACCTTTCCAACCTCCCTGCCTGTTTATTACAATACTTGCAACTGCAGTCTTTGTAAGAGCTGTACTTAAAATCACTGCTGCTCTCTGGTAATGCTCTGCAGGGCCTTGCTGTGCAGCAAGGAGCAGCAATTGGATGGATGCTTGGCTCAGCTGGGTGGTGGGAATGCACTGAGCAGGATGAGTCCCATACAGCTCCTGGAAGCAGTTCTTTCTGCGCCTTAGCAGCACTGGTGTAGGTTTGGAAGTGGGAAATAACCCCCTGATCTGAATGGCTGAGGCTTTGAGAGTACAGGATGAGTCTGTGTATGCAGTGTGAGGCACTAGGGGTTGGATTGCAGATAAGAAAATTTGGTGGAAAAGAACAGAGAGCCCAGACTGAGAGGGAAAAAGTCATCAAGGGGAAGTATCAATGTCCAGTGAATTCCCCTGGTGTGTGAGCACCAAAGCGTTTGCCTAAGGGAGCAGACCCTGGAGCTGCAGCTTCAGCAGCACATGGTGTGGAGGGGAGAAAGGGGCAAGTCCTCCAAAAACAAGCCAGCTGTGGTCACCTTCCCCTCCTGCCGTGTCCTGTCGGGACAGCAGAGAGGAGCAGGGTTGGTGTGTGCCGAGCGGGCGAGCAGCTCTGTGTTTGCAGGCAGGAAGGTGTTTGCTGTGGATTTGGCTGGCATCGTGAGGCAGGGAAAGCCCGGCAGAGCACCGTGGGCACTGCTGGGCACTCACTGCTTACTTGGCACGTTATCACAGGCTTTGAAGAGCTTCTGGCTACCGGCTGCAGCAATGTGGCATTGTGGGGATCACGAGAACTGTGCTGGCAGTGCTGCAGGGTGAGATACACGAGGAGGCTGCTCTGGCCCAGCCCCTGCAGTGCTGGTTGGTGGGGATGATGGATGGTTGTGCTGAGGTCACTGTCTCAGATGTTGGTCCAGCTCTTTCTCAGGTGCCACCAGTGATTTCTGGGAATAAGAGGGGTGATCCCCTTATGTGTGGGGGGCTGAGAACACACTGTGGGCTGATGTCTGCCTTGCTTTCTGTTTTCATATGATACTCTTCAGTCCCCTTTTTCCAACTGGAGAAATAAATCTTTTCCAAACTTCATCTATCTAAAGCTTTTCTTTCCAGTTTATCCAACATCTACTTATACTTTCTCATACAGCTCACCCACATCCCCAAAATACAACCAGCATGTAGTGACTTTGATATCAATTTTGTCTTTATTTCCAGATGATCATGGGATGGACCTGTTTGCTGTAGCTGTCCATGAGTTTGGCCATGCCATTGGTTTGACTCACATCTCTGCCATAGAGTCTATCATGAGACCCTACTACCAAGGCCCAGTGGGGGATCCTCTCAAGTATGACCTACCTTATGAGGACAAAGTCCGAATCTGGCAACTTTATGGTAAATCTGTGTCCCTCACCTGGCAATGGCCCATTTCTACCATGGGGTACACTGCAATAGCTGTTTTCTGGGGTAAGTGGAGCTGGTTCGAGGATGGTGTTTCCCACTACTTCTTCTTTGTCTCTACGCATAGGAGTCAGGGAATCTGTGTCCCCCACAGCCAAGCCAGATGTACGCAAAGATGATGACCACCCTATCCTGCCAGAGCTGCCAGAGAACCGCTCCACTGTCCCGTAAGTCAAGTTTGTCTCTTTCCTGCAGAGGACAGGTAGCAGTGAAGCTCCATTTAGTGAGGCCTGCTCACTGTGGCTCCACTATTTCCCTGTGGACGTCTTGCCGTCTGCAAAATACACACGCAGAGTGCCCCTTCTTTCTCATGTCTGGTTATCCCCTCCATACACTATTGCTTTTTGCAAGCAGTATGTGGCCAGCCAGCCCACAGCTGGAGGATTAACAGCGAGAACAAGTGACAGTTGCTGTTTATCTCTTAAGTAATTCTTATCATTCAAGACATGTCCAGAAATTCTGTAGCATCTTGCAGTGCTTTGCATTTCCCTGAGACTCGATGTTTTACTCATGTTAATGGAAATCTGCCCTCATCACCCTCAGGTAAACTCCTCCTTGCTGAAACTTTAATCAATTTCTCTGCAGTACCCTGGATTGTGCAAGCATAACTTACTAAATCTCTCCATGGTGAGCAACTCCCTAATGTACCTGTGGGGGTGAATATTGGAACAAGTGGACTGATAGCCTGCCTCCAACACAGGTTTGCGTTGGCAAGGGACTGCTTATGCTGAGTGTCATCAAGCAACCAATGAGCCCTCATTAAGGGACATTCTAGATCTACTTCATTAATAAATGTTGGAGTTACCACGTTGTTTTACTGCCAGGGCAGCAGGACAGTAAAGAGAAGAAGGGTCGCTGAGCAAAAAGGCAGGAGTTCGTGGCCACACATATGTCTGCCAAATACCAGGAGTAGCCCAAGTGAGAACAGCAGAGGTAGAGCAGGTCACCTTCACCTCCTGGTCTGCCCCATCTGGGGTGAGACCTTCAGGAAGTCATTTCATCTCTCTGTGTCTCAACGACCCATCTGCAAAGAGGGGATCGCAGCACTGAAGCTGTGAGGTGTCCCTGTTTATGGCAGGGAGATTGGAACTAGATGATGTTATAGTCTTTTCCAACCCTAACTATTCTATGATACTATGAACACCCA
>JBAFWW010047310.1:0-11116 GCA_036873685.1 Agapornis canus | reverse complement strand
GGAACTAGATGATCTTATAGTCCTTTCCAACCCTAACTATTCTATGATTCTATGAACACCCAGATTAGCCCTAAAGTAACTGAACCAAGAACAACTCAATCTTGAAAAAGTATCCCTGTGCTGCAGTTGCTTTTCTCACCTCAGCACCATTTTCATCCCATTTTGCCCAGCTTGGTGTGGTGCCCACAGTACAGAGGTGCTGAGAACCTGCTCATGGTGGAGGTGTCCCAGCTGCCAAGGGTTGAAGAAAGGCTATGAGGGCCCTAAGGGACCCTTTTCCTTAAACATGCTGAATGATGTTAGCTGTCTTTCTTCCTGGTAGCTTCTAATGGAGCTTGTCCACAAGGCTCTGTGTGGCCATGTTTTGACCTAGAAACATGAGAGCATTTCTCCCTGCCACTGTAGGAGACTGTCATCTCACACCATTAACAGGAGGAGCAGGAAACTTGTTCATGCCACCCCCTTCTTCCTGCCCAGTGTGTGGCTGGGAAGGTGAACAGGGTTCACCTCCGTGTCTGTTGCTTTGTGGCTGAAAAGGGTTGTGAAGCTGATGTTGGCAGCCCAGCACAACTCTTCTATCAGCAAATTAGATTTATGACTCCCTGTCACTCACAGAAGCTTTTCCATGCGTGTTCCCAGCATCCTCTTCTTGTCCTCCATCAATCATCATTTCTTACATAGGCTTTGTGACTCTTTCAGTCCTTCATTCTCTGTGCCTTCCACACCCACCTTGTTAAAAGCAGCTCAGTACCTCGCTGCGACTTGCCAGGTGGCATTCACTGGGTATCCCATGTGATATCCCACTGGGAATCCCATCACTCCTCTGTGTCCCTCTGTTTCGGCTCAGCTGCTTTCTGCTTTGTGGCTCTGTCACCCCTCATTGGCATTTCAGACATTGGAGCAGCAATGTCCCCAGCCGCTGGAGCAAGATGCTGCTTGGCTTTTATCCACTGTGTGTCTTGCTGCCCGGTGCAGCTGGCTAAGCCATTCTGTGCCATCAGGGAGCAGGAAGGCAGCTCAGGCCTCACAGTCCCTCTAGCTGGTAGATGTAGAATGGTCTCTGGTGCCTAGGGAAGCATCTGCCACAAAGCTGTCTTCAGGCTGAGGATTGCCCAAGCTTGCCTTGGCAATCCCTGTGCACATGGCTGGATTTGGCCATGAGCAATGACAAACGGATGCAGCCTGTAGTCTGCTGCCTGGGAGATGTGGTCCATGGGATAGGGGGCATAAGGGAGGAGGCAGCTCCTTGTCACCCATCTGGACCATGCTCATCTGGGCTTCTCTCCACAGGATCAGGCGGGATGTGCCCAACAGATGCAACACTCACTTTGATGCGGTGGCACAGATCCGGGGAGAGGCTTTCTTCTTCAAAGGTAAGCACACGCTGTGGTCTTTACCCATGTCACCCTGTGGTGGCATTGCTGTGGTGGCATTTCTGTGGTGGCACACACTGCGGAGACAGTGTCAGACAGGCTGGGGTGGGTGATAAGGATAAACTGGGCCTGGGTATGCAGACTGTGGGGTTAGCAGCCCCAGGGAAGTGTCTCACATATCATTGATTGCTTCTGGTTCAAATCAAAGTGCTTAGACCTTTAATCTGCCCACTGAGGCTGAGGACGGATGATAAGGAAATGTTAATGTCAATGCAAATCCTGCCTCTGGTGCAGAAGGAAACCACCCGGCTCATGTCCTGTCTGTCACAGCACAGCAGAGGCTCATGGCTGGGGACATGTAATGGCATTGCTGGGGGACCATCAGAGATCACAGCTAAATGGGCACTGCAAGGGAGGAAGAGGAGAAGGGATGTGGTAGAGGTATCCAAAAGACTGAGCAGTAAATGGAGCACTTCTTCTATCCAAAAAGGAGAAGGCTATGGAAACTTAAACACAATTTATTTTTAAGTTATAAAAATCATCTCTTAAAAATGGATGCTCTACCCCAGGCCATAATTAACCTTTGGGATCTGTGGCCAAGGGCAACTCAGTGGCACAAGCAATTTGGTTTCTGGCAGGTGATTAGGAAGGAGAGACCATTGGGAGCACTGGGCCTGGCCAAGTCACTGCAGTGTAGTGCCCACAAGGGGTGCATGTCCTGACACCAGGTCAGGTGTGTGTCCATGTACCATGTCCTAGGGTTTAATGCTTCCCTCTGAAGTGGCTGGTAACAGTCCAGCATGTACCATGCCGCTCTCTGATCCATCATACTGCACTGAGCAAGTGTAGAAGTATAATCTGATGTATGCACTTTCAAAGTCAAAATCTGGGTAGAACCAAGGATGAGCAGAGCAACAACAGCCCTCCACTACTTTTTTCCATGGATACCTTCAACTTTCCTTCCTCCCACACTTCACCTTCACCAGTGCTGCTTGCTGAGCATCACCCAAAGACAACATGCATGTGACTGCGGGGCCATCTGGTTCCGTGTCAACAAACACTTGTGTGTCCCTGGGGTGCCTGGCTGTTGACAAGGATCCCATCGGTGCCTTCTCAGCTGCACAGAGCCCATGGAGGCTGGAGCTTATTTTGCCATCTTTCCAAAATGGAAAAATGCCCACTAGGCACTTCTTTCCATCCCTGGGCACTGTTTGACAACCCCAAAGCCATCCTGCAGGGAAGCAGAAACATCTTCCCCAAGGATCAAGAGCAGTGTCCGGGCACATATAACCCATTTGGGTATTACACTGCGAGTCCCGTGTTGCAGGAAAGAACAGCAAAAGGGCTCTGGAGAATTCAGTGTCTGTGCCCTTTGGGGGGAGCATAATAGGGAGGCTGTTCCCCTGTGGCATTTGCTCAGATGCCAGCTCCGAAAAGCCACAGTGAAGAAGGGAAAATAAAAGACAAGAACTGGCGTTTGGGATAAATGGCTGTCTCTGTTTGAGAGGGGGGAAAAAACAGATGAGAAGTAGAGAGAAATCCATCTCAGTGTCTATTTTTGGGTATATTTATTGTGGGCCAAAATGCAAATGTAAAGAGCACAGTGTCAGTGGGTGCCAGCTGCACAACTGCATCCGGAATCCAGCATCCTCCTGCAGAGCCCCCATCACTGCCATCAAACCATCAGGGGCACCAAGGAGCAGGGATGTTGCTTTTGAGGCAGGATTTTAATGCCCTCCTCCAGTGAAGAGCTCCCTCCACCAATGGACATCTTGTTTTGAGCTGGTCTGAATGGTTCCCTAGCTGGACAGCAGCATCTCCCATCACATGGGCACTAGGATCAGAGCTCCCCAGGGCTTCCAGGCTTGTATTGAAGGAACAGTGGGTTGGAAATGCTGCTTGTTTTGATTTAGGTGCCATGCTACAGACTCCTGAAGTTTTTAATACGACTTTGGCCTCTGCATGTGTCTGCACAGTGTGTGCAGCAGTCTTGCCAGAGGCAGCCAAAGTCCAGAGAGCATCATACGCAGCTGGGATCAAAATCACTTGGTATTAAAGCAAGCAATTGCTTCATCCCTTCATCCGTATAAAATGAGACGCTTGGGACTGCAGGACTTCACACCTGGCTTTCATCTTGCTCAGTTTTCCAGCTCAGACAGTGGCTTTAAATCAAGTTTTTGAAACAAGCATGGGGTGGGGATTATTTTTTGTGTGTGCGTGTTATTATTATACTTCTGCATGCTAACGGCAGCAATTCCCTGTGGCTCTGCCTTTGGCTGATGATCATCCAGCACTCTGGCAAGCAGCTTGGCTGTGACAAAGCACAAGCACAGGCAGGCTGGGGCTGTTGCATTCCGAATTCCTTGCTACTTGCTTTATTTCTCTGCTGATAGCTTATCAAAAACCCAACCAGACCAACCACCAGCCCAAACTGTGCCTGACTTTGAGGGTAGATTTAAAGCTTGCTTGTTGCAGCTGCACACCCGCTGAGCCCACTGCTTGCAAGTGGTTGTAATGTCAAGAGCACTGAGGCTTTCCTCCTTGTCTCAGAGGAGCCCAGGCCACTTCGAAGTTCAGTGTCTGCCAAAGAAGGAATTATGTTGAGCTGTATTTCTTGTTAAAAAGGGAAGATCTGTCTTTGGTGCCTCACTAATTAGAGATGCAGAGATCATCTTTATTTAAGTGCATGTGTTTCCATCAATATACAATGACCATCACATTTGAATCCTTTTTTCTTTTATGTTCTTCAAAAGAATCTGTAATTACAGCAATTCCTACCACATATGAATGTATTATTCTTTGGTGTGCTTTGGTCAGAGCAAATATGCAGACTGGAGCAGAAGAACAAGACTATGATATAAATCCCTATGATTAGAATAAAAGCTGCCTCTCAGCAGATGTTGAAGTGTTAAAGTTTCGCCTCCTGCATTATTAGGCTAAAATCCCATTTCCATAATATTTTAAAAGATGGTGTCACAATCTGCCGGCTCTGGAGGAAGAACTGAGTGTCATGAATACAAATCTGAAGAGGCATCTTGGGTTTCTATTGCCTATCCCCCTATGGGAATCTATGCAAGAGCAGATGTAAATGACATGCAATAATTTCTAACAGGCACTAATGAATATGAGACAAAGTTGAGAGCTGCCTTTTGGACATGTTGCTCCAGCTCAGATCTCACTGCATGGAGCAGTCTGGGGAGAATGCAGCACAAGGGGTGTTGCACAAACTGAGGCTGTGCATCCCAGAGACACTGCAAAGAGCTGGCATTTGGATTGCCCCTAAAAATCTATAAGACCCCTCAGGGAACCCCACATAAGGTTCCTTCAACAGGAATAAGTTTGGCATCCTTCCCACAGAGAACCAGGCTGTTTCTTTTTCCATTACCCAGAATATTCCAGAAATACCCCAACCCAAACTGTTTTCAGGCTGGGGTAATGGTGCTGCAGGTGCTGGGAGTGTGTTTGCTTACACCACCAGTACATTCAGCATCCTACTTATCCTACGCCTCTAGACGGTACCGCAATCCTCAGTTGTGCCTCATTCCCCACCTCAACCCCTTCCAGTTTTATTACCGTAGCTTCCTCCTCCTCTATTTTCTTTCTCCTTTTCTTTCTTTCCTTTTCTAAAGAAAAAACCTCTGATATTTCCATGTTTTACCATAACCTCATACACCTTTCTAAATGTGAAAGCAGGGAGGGGATGAGAGGCTCCTCTCACCTTGCTCCAGTTCAACAGTGCAGCTTCACACCCCAAGCAGCAGGATTACCAGTCCAGTGCAATGTCCAGAGGATTATTTTGATCCCCCAAAGGGGATTTCTTCTAATGGCTGCCAGAAATAGAAAGCAGGAGCAGCTGCTGCTGGAAAGCAGGATGTGCCTCTAATTCATAGCTCCCATCTCATGCACTTTGCTTTTGGCGGCCGCCACGTGCCCAGTGCTCATCCCTACCAGTGACGGTGGGTTACGGTGTGGTTCAGTAATGTCCAGTCTGTCCCTCCAGGCAAGTACTTCTGGAGACTGACTCGCAATAAGCACTTGGTCTCCCTCCAGCCGGCTCAGATCCACCGTTTCTGGCGGGGCTTGCCTCTCAACCTGGACAGCCTGGATGCAGTCTATGAGAGAACCAGCGACCACAAGATCGTCTTCTTCAAAGGTGAGACCAAATGGAGGTAGCACGTGTGTCTTCCCAGGGTAAGAGCCCAGTGCCAAGGTACCTTGGTGGGTTTTTGACTTCTCCTGAAGGCAGGAGACACCAGTAGCCGTCTTTTGAGTATCTCCCAGGGCAGATCTGAGATCTGTTGTGTATGAGCAAGGCTAGAAGAAAACAGCTCATAGAGAGGGCAGGCAAAAATCAACAGTCATGTTCCCTAGAAAATGAGAGAAATGTCATTGAAGACAAAGTTCAGCCACACCTAACTGAACTCTCAGCTTTTCAAGAATGGAATAAAAGTAGGAATCACCCATGCACACACTTCATAGGTTTTAAGTTCCTTCTTTGGCCTCTTCCCTCTTTTGTATTTGCTGCTGAGAAAAGAAGTAGCAGCAGAGGGGACAAAAAGAAACCTGAAGAGCTTGGGTTTGCTGATTATATTTCTGTTACGTTTTCTTTCCCTTAAAATAAGTGGCATAATCCTCCCCTGTTATCCACAGCTAACAAGTTTCTTTCTGAAGAGCTGGAGGAAAGAGATTAGCCCTTGGTTGCTATGCAAATGTCCAAGTCCCCCACAAGCCACCTTCCCATGCTGGTTCGATGTTACCCACATGCTGAATGTCACTCAAGCCCCAGCTCTTGTTTTGGACAGGTTGTGCATGTGAAGAACTAAACACATCCCAGTGCTCCGCATTCCTCAGCTGGAAACTGTTTTTCCCCCTAACTGTCGTGCTCCAAGTATGGTGCAATTACCGGTTGCAGAAATGCTGAACCCAGCGCTTCTAAAAGCAATGATTCAGTTTCAATTCCTGCAGCAATGCTAAAGGAATGCCTAATGCTGTGCGAGGCTCTGTGCTCACAGAAGTGTTTCTAAGCCAAGCCAAAGCCCTTCTGTGCACTGAGCATCACAGAGCAGCGCCAAGCACTGCATCGTCCCAAGGGACAGCATGCAACAGGCTCTGCTGTACGTTTCCAGCTGCCTTGGGCACCCTTCTCTGCCTTTCCATTAATCCAGAGGGAATGGGGCCAGCTGGAGCCTGGCAGCCCTTGCGCCTGGCACTAGACCCTCTCAACCTGGTCTGTGGAGCATAGCAGCACTCTCACACTTCCTTCCCTTCTCTCCATCTAGGGACAGACAGACCTCAGCAGCTCAGGTCCAGGGGCTGTTTGTGAGGCTGGATTACAGCTGTGCCACAGCTGGAGACTTGCAAAGCACAGCGCTGCATGGTCATACATGATGTGTGACCATGCATAGGTTTGTCTGCCTAGCCCTGAAGATTAAACTCAAGATTTTATTTCCAGCTATAAAATGCTGTCTCACTCACTCTCTCCAGCACTGTTTCATTTGTCTCTGGACCCAAACCAAAGCACACAAATTACCCTGGCCTCTAAGGTCCTGCTGCTGATACATGGGCATGCATTTAAGTGCCTCTTCAGATTTCCTAGAAAACCAAGTAGAGGAAAAAACTGGTCTTTAAAATAGGCTGTGTAATACCTAAAAGTTTCCTAAAAAGACACTGTACAAACACAAGGACTGTCCCAGTGGTTAGAGGGTTATGTAGGAATTAAGAGGTCTGGGTTCACTTTCTTGTCTGCCACAGAGCAGGGGCCAGTTGTGCTTTGCTTCATTTTCATCAGGGGGAAAATAACCCATATTGACAGTTCTCTCCTGCCTAGGGTAGGGCTGATGTGAGATGCCTGTGTAGGACACCTAAAGAGCAATGAGCTGCTCAGACGGGATTTGTTTGCCCCTGGGTATCTTCCTTACATCTCTTAAAACCCCTAAGTTCTTCAGCCTGGCTGGCTCTAAAGAGTGGTGATTTCTCTCCCAAAGAGAGACTACACTTTGCTTCTCAGGAGTCAAATAGTAGGCAGAAAGCACCCAATTTACCTACTAAAGCTGCATTTAACTTCCTGTTTCTTGCAGCCGGATATCAGGCAGGGGCAGAAAACCAAATGCCACCACCTGCAGCCATTCACGAGTGAAGGGGGGCTATGCCTGACACAAAAAAAGGCAACTATGTATTCAGAGATCTAGATTCTGCACCATTCCCATCCTTAAATGCCAGGAGCCCAGTCCTGAGGATTGTCACGGTAACAGATACTGAAACATCAGCTCGTCTGTGCAGTAAAGATGGTTTCAGCTGTGAAAGTGATTTTATTCTGTGCTTCTTTCCTTTAACAGGAGACAGATACTGGGTCTTCAAAGACAATAATGTGGAGGAAGGGTACCCACGGCCCATCTCGGACTTTGGCCTGCCACTGGGAGGAATCGATGCTGCTTTCTCCTGGGCCCACAATGACAAGACTTATTTCTTTAAGGACAATCTTTACTGGCGCTATGATGACCACGAGCGGAGGATGGATCCTGGGTACCCTTCAGAGACCATGCTGTGGAAGGGAATACCAAGCCCTTTAGATGATGCCATGAGGTGGTCAGATGGTGAGTCCATATGCTGGTCCAGAAAACAGCAAGAAATAAACAATCACTGCTTCATTTGCACTTGAGCTATAGCCCCTTCTGACACAAAGTGCTAGGCCCCAGATGGGATGACAGTTCCTGGTGTCTGAAAGCTGAAGGGGAGGTAGGCTTCTAGCCAGAGTTCTCTGCATGCTCACTGAAAAGACTTTGTAATTTCAAGCAGACAACAGAAATATCTTGGGGGCCTAATGAATGATTTCATTAAAAGAACACAGCTGATGTTGTTTTGCAGCAGTTTTTATCCTAATATGTGCTGATTTGCTCCTCACTGAATTTGTTGTCACTGGATTTTTAGCCAGATATATGAGAATGTGAACAGAAAGTATTTTTAAGGGAGATCTTTTCCCCAGAGTTACAACTTATTTTGCAAGGATGAGAATTCTCAGTGGTTTCCTCCACTTAAAAAGACAAGTGGCCCCTGATAGCCGCTGAGAGATATGTGTGGTGTGTGCAGCTGTGGATTTGCTAGAGTTTTTATCTTGCATACCCTCATACCAGGGAGATGCAAGTGTTCTAGGATCCACCACAGAAGAGGCAATATCACACCCATTTGCCTGGTGGCTCCTGGCTGGTGTGAGAGGGCCCAGCTGAGCACAGCATCATCTTTTTGAGCATCCCACCAGCAGCCACTGTGCTCTGCAGTGAGCGAGGGTATTGATAACAAGCAGTAGTATTGCATATGCCTCTCATACAGGGTTCAGCTCTGGTGGGAGTGCTCCCCATGCTCCACTGAGAACACACCCATCACGCTGACCTTGCCTTTGGCCTTTGGTCTCTTCGCAGGTGCAAGTTACTTCTTCAGGGGCAAGGAGTACTGGAAAGTGCTGGACAGTGACCTGGAGGCGCAGCCTGGTTACCCACAGTCCATAGCCAGAGACTGGCTGGTGTGCAGCGACATGCAGTCCGACTCGCCCGAAGCAGCCGGGAGCACGAGGACTGGGGCACGCTCCAAGCCGGGGCAGCACGATGAGAGCCGCTCCGAGAATGGCTACGAGGTGTGCTCCTGCACCTCAGCATCCCCATCCCTCCGTGCCTGTCCTGTGCTCAGGCTGGCAGCCAGCCTCCTGCTGACCAGTGTGTGGACAGCAACGTTGCTGCATCCAGCCCTATGACATCTCATCCCGCACAGACAACACCATGGTGCTCCTGGGAGGGGAGGATGATACGATCCCGTGATGCTAGCTGTTGCGAGCAAAACAACATTCCTAGGAACTTGCCAATGAAGGGTTTGAATTCTCCATGAGAAATGGACAGTGGTCTTTTGTTTGGTTTGGTTTTTTTTTCTTCTTCTTAATTTTAGTTTAAAGGTCTAATAACAGATTTTGAGTTCTGCACCTTCTTATTCCCCATCCAGTTGAAGATGAGAGCAGCCTAACATTTAGAAATGTTCCATAGAGATGTGTTGCTTTGGATGTTTAAACACGGCAAAGGGGGGAGGGAAGAGCTACTGTGATTGAATGGGAACAGAGGAGATGCTGCTGAGACAGATGGCAACATTCTGGAGGAAAGGCAGCAAGGCCATAGGTGAGAGATGGTAGTTATGCATCCTATTGGATGTACTAGCTAGGAAGACACTTTGACTCCAATAAGAGTAACTGCAAGGTGATAATTTAATGTCAAACCCATTGTGGTCACTGATGTCTTGGTAACCTTTATCAGTTTCTATGGGTCAGAAACACCTTTGCCTTTCAGAAGGCACTGCAGCTTATCTTTGCACTTGAGTCATTTGAATCTAGCAGTTTCTCTAATAAACCTTGGCTGCCTACACAGAGATCTCCCAGTCCTCTGCCAGACCAAGCCTGCCACCTGCAGTAAGTGCTGACTACTGAGACTGCTCTCCAGCCTCACCTATGTGCAAGGATCAACCCTGTGCAGCCAAATGAGATGTAATTACACCCATCACCCCTGCCTAATCCACGCACATGAACTCCTGCTCTTGGAGCTCCTGTTTCAGGCTGGTTTATGTTTTGGGAGGGATCAAGATGTATTGCATTCATTTGTGACACTGTCAACCTGGCTGCCCTGTGGAGCATGGGCTGGAGCAGGGAGGGATGCTGAATAGTCAGCATCAAACTCTTCTTGTTGCCTCTGCCAGGAGTTTCGAACCACAGAAGCAGGGTCAAGCACTGCATTAGGATGTTCCTGGTGGGACTTTTTCCTAATCCATTTTCTGCAGTACATTTTGGGCATCTGAGAGTCCTTGAAAATGGTGAGAGAGAACTTGTGCTCGGAACTGCATGTGATTGAGATGTCAGGGTCCTCCAGGCTGGTGTTGTCAAGGAGCTGAAGGAGACAAATGAGCCGCAGCAGCTGGGACATGTTGTTCCCTGTCCTGCTTCTATAAAGCTCTTACAGAGATGCCTCTTGCTGCCTCTGCCAGGGCCAGCTCTTTGGAGAGACCCATCAGGAAGCAGGAAGCCACAGGCAATGAATGTTACTGTGGGACTCAAGGCTGCTCCACTGGCCCTGGTGCCAGCCAGGGCTTTTGCCTTGGGGCCAGATATGACATGGAGCCCTCTGTGGCTCAGCAGGCAAGGCAGAAGTGCCTCCTGATAGAGAAGAGGAGTCACCTTGAATTTTCCTCTCTGCTGTTTGCATGTTTGAATAGTCCCAGTCATCCACAGGGTGCTGCTGTTTTCAGGTTGATGTGCTACAGGGTGATGTTGTGGGGCATGAGTCAACGGAAACATCCCATTAAACCATTAAATATCCTTTAAAAAGAATACAAACCAGAAATGCTCACACATAGCAGCTCTCTCTGCTGAGTGAAGCTGCTTCTGGTATTCCCACTGCATCGGTCTTTCTCTGCCCAAAGCAGTTCCCCATTCCACCTCTTGCCATTGTGGGAAACGGGATTTTCCTTCAGTTCACATCACTTTTCTTCCACTCTCTTCTCAAGTCAAGAGGACACAGCTTTTAGCCCTTGCTGGGGTGATACTGCATGAATATCAGCATATTACAGATTCTTTTTGGGAGTGAAGCCAAGCAGGTGCACAGCATCTTAGGGAAGACAGCCTCTCTTTCTTCCCCCCCCCCCCTCCCCCCCTCCTCCCCTTTTCCTATTCTTTCTCCCACACCCACCTGACTCAATCCCTCCACAAATCCCAAAGA
>JBAFWW010047308.1:0-22067 GCA_036873685.1 Agapornis canus | reverse complement strand
CCGTTATGTAACGGGGTTTCTTTCCCTATATAAGGGTGTGTTCTTGTGCTAATAAGCGACATTTTGCTTGCATCAAGCAGCGTCCCGCCTCTCAAGCGCAGCAAATGGGCACGACAGGCAATTTCTAAGAGCTGATTTGGATGCATCAGAGAAAGGGCCAATCAGTAAGGTGGGGAAGAGGAAGCTTAAACTGCTATTGCTCACACTGTGAAGAAAGGGGTTATTTTTACATTATTTTCATGCTTCTGCTTTCCAGACTGGAAATCTTTCTCAGATTACCTTAAACGTGGTATTTCTTGGAGATTAAAAGTGGAATACTGACTGAAGTACAGGTGACTGAAAAAATTTTGCTAAAGTCCATTGAGCAAAGCAGCACCAGGGAAAAGCAGTAACAAAACCCTTCTGGCTTCTCCCTTAATAATTCTTACATATATTTAAAGAAGTGGGGAAACAGCAGTCCAGGAAGATTAACCTGAATTTTAATCACAGAATAGGTAAGGTAATTTTATTTTCCCATAAAGAAAAAGCTTGGTGATTAAATAAAGAAAAAAAAAGAAACTAATCAACAGGCTGAATCTGCTTTGGTCTGAAGAATAGAGAATTGTCACTGCAAACTTGAGCAAGGAGGCTATTATCTGAGGCACTGTAGTAAAATCAGGCAACTTAATTTAAGAATTTCATGGACTGCTACAGGTACCCATGCCTGCAGCTAGCTACCCAGAATTGCAATACGCTTCTGAATGTACCATCTCCAAAGAGTTATTCAGCAGGTCCTTGCTTCTCCTTTCAGTTTTAATTTTCATGATCCTCAGTTTCACTTTGAGGGAATTTTCATTGTTATGTGCTATGTGCTGCTTCAGAGGTTATGATAGGTCACCTGGATTTGCTATCGCCCTTGGCACACAGGCTGGAGGCTATACTATACTATACTATACTTCTGGTACATCTGAATTAGTTTGTTTCCTGTGGCGGTTTCTCTCCTCTTTGTACATCCACAGCATGCCCTGGCCCCACTGTTTTCAGACTGTCTGCATCATTGTGCTCCACATCTTGGTACAATATCTCAAGTACTCATGATCCCTGGGGAGAGCTGAGGTGTGTCTCCTCCTCTGAGCAAGCCTTAGGGGTAGGGGAAGCATCAGGCTGGGCTCTGCTCTTTTAGATGTCCTGTTCAGACTGCATAATTCCACTTTACAGCAACATAAACCTATCTTTTATTACTCACACACTACAGGATGTTCTGCCTAATGCTGTCTGTGCTTTGGGTAGTTTGTAGAGCTTAATATCCTCTAACATACATGTTACTGATCTCCATCTTCCTGGGGAGAGCACAATTGGATGACTATACTTGCTTTTCTGTCTTAAGCTGACTTGTTAGCTTTTTCATAGGAACCACCTACACAGACCATTTGAATTCTAAACCTCAAGCATACACACAGACTTATGAGTAACTGAAATGCAGGCATTTATTCTACCTTGTGTAGCATGTGTCAGCAAAGTCTTATAACTTGTGCTCAAACAACACAAGGCAATGGTCTTCACTTTTTTTCTTCCTTTGTTTGTTTATACTCTCTGGGTATTGTGAGTGGCAGGAGGTAGAGAAGTGCTAATCAAAATTTTGAAAGGACATGGTATGTCACAGTTAATCCTCACATCTCCATCAGTTTGAACACCGAAACAGTGTTCAAATTACAGTCCTACTGTTTGCAAGGGGAGAACACAAGATCTGCCCCCTGCACAGAGAAGCCTGAAAAATCTCAAGCTGCTGTTTTTATCTGAAAGCAACAGTGAATACAAACTATTTAATGTCTTCTCATGACAGTTTATCTTTGTTGAAGTACTGTCTTGAGCATCTTCAGCCAACAGCAGGCCACATCCTGCTTCCAGTGAAATCAATGTTCAATGCTCATCAACTTGTTCAAATGGAAACATTTCCTAGTGGTATACAGGAAGGTGTTGTAAGTTGTAAGTATTTATTCCTAGAGAAAGAGCTGAAAGCCTGTCAGTTTAGATATAGCTCCCCAGAAGGAAAGCTTGGAAGTCCCTAATTTAAGCACAGCTGAGAAGAACATTTTCTGAGCAGTTTTTGTGCAGTAAGGTAGAAGACGTGCAACTCCATGATTATGTGCTCTGGCTCAATCATATAGACACTCCTCTTTTCAGGCTATTCTGAACAGTTGTATGTGTTGAGATTCAGGAAACAAAATTGTACTTTTAATGAGTCCTGGCTTTGCAAAGTTATGATTTTTCCATGTTTTCAGTTTAGTTTACACACCAGAGTGGCTTTTGCAGCCAGTCCTGCTATAGCCAGTTTCTTCCAACCCAGCTGCCAGCACACCCCACTCCTTTTTTTTTTGACATGCAGAATTTCTCATCTGCCAGCCCAAGTTATTGTGTGCTGTAATGCAGCCATGAATACCCTGGGATGGTTGAAGTGACCTCGGAGGCAGGTTTAGGATATGAAACATCATTAAAAGTAATGAGATTTTACTTAGCATCTCCATTGAGTCTTGGAGAGGTATCATCATGAGTTTTTTCACATCTAAGTGAAGTCTTGTATGGCTCTTGAGAACAGACTGTGATTCTTAACACAAATGCAGTCTTTTCCATCCTGTTGTTGTACACTCAAGCCTGCAGTTAATGCCTCCCAGGGACATGGGCAGGATCCTTTCAGATCACCCTGGTTCCTCTGGGGTTTAGCTTGTTAGCTTTTTCCTGAAGAAGATACACAGCCATTTTTAATCTTTAACCTTTTCTCTTTTTTTTAGAGTTTTTTTTAGGTTTCTTCTCATGCTTGCTATTTCCATCTCTGAGCACCTCATGCTATAGAGTATTCCTCCTCAGCTGATGGGAAAGGACAATGAACAACTACCCACTTCACCAAAAGGCAACAGAAAGCAGGAATAATTTCTTTAGACATCTATGGATTAAAAAACATAGGCGCTTGCACAAGATCCAGACATTCTAATATTCTTTTTCTGTAAGAAACCCCAACAAGTACTTTTAGGGCACTATAGATATCTAAAAGCTCAAAAGTTTGAGTGATTTTTCCAATACAAGATATTATCTTCTTCCTATAGATCCTGCCTCATTGTGTAGGTATCTGATAGAAGATGTTTATCAAGTGAGACAGGGATACTGCATGGTGCAGAAAAACATTGACGCTGGTGATTTTCAAATGGCACCAAATAGCCTTCAAGCAGTTTGGGAATAAACCAGTTCCTTCTGGTTTCCAAAAATCTTTAGCACAAACACAGAAATAAGCAGGGCCTTACACTTTTTCTAGATTTTATGGGGTTAATTCTTCATAGCATGACACCAGAGACAGTCTCTTACAGCAATACAAAGTGACACAGCCCCACTGCCTGTAGTTCTGGAAGAAAGATGATCTTTGCCTGATTTGTAAGGTAAACAAGCTCAACTTAGAGAAATCAGGAATGGAAACACACAATATGGAGTTTGGAGTGGAGGTTAAAAGGACCTTCTTCCCATTCATTTTATACACTAAAATGCAGAATGACTTTGTGATTTTTTTCATATGTTGATCAAAACATCTACTACACATGATGATAAATTTTATTGTCTCCATTCTGAGCTGACTCGTAAAACTGTGGACTCCTCATGAAATTTTAGATCAAGCTGCTAAAATGTGAGAGAGTTTATGGGCAATTCAGAGTCTACTTATAAAATGAACATTCATGATCTAGCTGGACAATTTCACATTCATGTTTAGATAATGCAGATTTAAAATACAGATTTATTCTCACACACAACAACAATTTGTGAATATTTATAGGCAAACACCTGCACAGTATTTGTCACACCCAAGAATATTCATGACTACATCTGAAAGAAAGAGAAAAGCTCTACCTGAAATTTGAATTACAGACTTAGTAAGATAATCCTCAATATCTACAGTGCTTTAATGACAATATGTAACAATGGAAAACAGCATAAAGGAAAGAATTAGAGGTATAGATCTGATCACTCAAAGGATCAGGAAAGAGCCAGGAAGCTTCCCTGAGCAGCTAAAATTTCTCATTGGATTAGTCTTCTGGCAGAAATAAGGTTTCTGGTGCAACACCTTTTCTATATGAAAAATATCTCAGGGGGAGGGATTTGGACAAGGAAGCATTTTTTTGTTCAGAGTTTTTTTTTTTTTAAATGAAAAATCTTTATTTTTGACAAAAAGGCTAAAATATATGTCATGAGAAAAAAGAAAAAACACATGTATGTGACTGGACACATATGCACACACATGTGTGACAATGTTTAGGGTCTTCATGACAAGCCAGTCTGTGCCTTCAAGGGTCATGCTTAAGTCCATGCTGCTCCAATTCAGATCCACTGTGCTTGATCTTCCTGCAGAGGTTTTCAAAGCCAGCTAAGTTGAGACCAGATCATTGCCTGAGGCATATGTGAGTTCTAAGAGCCTTGGTGTAGCTGTAGACAGGAGAATCACAGGAAAAGGGTCAGGTTTTCTGATAAGGGGATTTCAAGGCAGAGATGCAGATGGGGACACCAGGAAAGAGAAGGTGGTAGTGGAAAGGCCCAGGTCAGGGGAAAGACACAACCTAGATTCACATCTACTTATTCATCTGAATTCATCTGAATCAAACCACGACATCCTCTTAAGAGGTGAGAGGAATCTAACATTTGAACTCCCTCTAAGGAATGGAAAAACCTTTAGCTGAAGATTTACCTAGGCAGGGGAAGGACAGAAATCTCACAATCTAGCAGGTGTGACAGCAACCCTTACCCAACAGGGTTTTTGGGTAAATTTCCAGTCTTCATGCCAAATGCTAAATCCCTTTATATCTAGGGTGTAAAACTAATCCTGGTCTTCCCACTGATAAGATAACCAAAATCTTCCTCTCTGTTATTTCCACTCCTGTTTAGCTGTTTCTGTGGTAGCAAATTGATGCAGGAAGGATTGTCTCTCCATGTTCACTGGGAGCAAACAAAGAAGTGATGGCCAATTTCAGAGGCTCACTAGCAGCCAGAGTATGGAGCTCAGGCTGTGTTCAGTCACATTAAGCTATGCTTGGTCACATCTCATCCTGCCTTAGAAAGGGGCTGCACACAAGTTGTAGAGCAGCAGAAATACAATAAATGCCATCATCCTTACCTTGATGCTATTCAACAAGTGTATTCTACAGTATGATGTTATCTGGACTAAACTGCATAGCAGACTATTTGATGTAAATTCACTGAGCCAGCCTAGTGTCTTGCAACCACCACCTGAAACATCATAGAAAAAATAATGTCCTTCTATTACTCTTTAATTTCTGAATACTTATTGGATATGTTATTTGCCTATTCTCTTTCAGGAAAGTTTCTTCTCAAACCCCTTTTTGCTTTAAAAATGAAGCATGAACAACAATACTTAAAGTGTGGAACTACAATGACATTTGGCTACCAATACACCCATCCCTTCTTTGAATTCATATGTAGATTTTTAATACCATGGAACTGATACTGAGTCTCTCCATGCATCAATATAACATCTGCTACAGTGAAGCTCCATCATTGATAAATGATTAATAAACAGTGGACACTAACTCTGGAGAACAGACTGTTTCTCACTGATGTCTCTACCCAACCTTTGAACTGTGTTACCTATATATCTTGAGGCAGTTAATTCCATGTGTCTGTGACATACTGTGGAATAAAAGTATGTTTTTGTTGCTCCAGTAAGTGCTTCCCTATAGTTTTACTGTGTGTTCTAAGTGCTTCTTGCCCTGAACCTTATAATGGGAGTCCTCATATTGTTTCTGCTAAGGCATTTTCTTCAATAAAGCATTTCATGTGGTACCTTGCAAACACTGTCTGTGATTATCCAGGGTCAAGTCTTCAGCTACATACATAGTCCAAGGCTTAGTGAAAACCCTCTGTTGAACATTTGATTGTGCAGTGCTGTGTGCTAATCATAAATGTGAAATACAACAGTGAATAATAGCAGTGAACGCTGCTATGCTTAAATGGTAAGACTGCAAGTGGCAGCTCTTTTTTGTTATTCTTCTTTGCATCTGGAATGCAAAGAATTAGCAGCAACACTGCAATAATCACAATATCTAGAAATAAGTGCAAGGGAGATGAAGGGTGACTTATCATGTATGATCTTTTCTTTCCAAGCCCACAATGTATAAACCATGATAACACATAAGCTTGCACTGATCTCCAGGTATTCCTGAAGCCCAAAGCAAGAGCCAGTCATTGACCATTACCTTCATATTTAATAGGAAAGCCTTGAGAAATAAGTGTCAACCTGAAATGTTCTGTTCACAGCAGCTGCCAGCTATCACAGCAGCATCTGTATTCACCTCTGTCAGATAAAGGCATGAGACAAAAGCCCACCCCTGCTCATAGCAGAATGCACTGTCCCTTCACAGACTACAGTCCCGCTCCTGATGCCTCCAAAACCAGCAGCAGTTCCAGCATGCATTTGACCAAGAATAACAGTGACTATCAGCCACCTCCAGCTACTGAGCTCCTGCCTGGACCTCCATAATCACATTTTGTCTCAATTCCAGCATGGCCCTGGTGGGATAGTAGCTGTACATATCACCTGAAGCAGGAGAAACTTTAGAGCATTTATCTTCCTGTGACACCTGAAACAAAGCAGGCTCAAAGGAATATATCAATGAATTTGCCCTCACTACAGCTGGTCTGGAAATGAGCTTTTCAGTGAAAGCATTGATTCATCAACACTACTGTTCTTCTTGAGATAGGCTTGAATTCAACACAGTATTGGACAGAAAACCTTTTTAAAATCTAGAATTAGAGTGCCTGGGAGGTGAAGAGAAGGAAGGATGAAGGCACAGTTATAATCCTATCATAAGCAAGGCCTATCCTGTGGGTAAATGTTTTTGTCCCAGGATGCTGAAAGGGCTCATTAGGACAAGAGCAGTGGTGATGATGTTGGTACTAGAACATCATGAATAAACAGAATTCAGCCTCAAGCTCTGCCAACATACTCTCTGAGCATTAAATTCATGTGTATACCAGAAGGGAGATAAACTACAACATTTACTCTCAGACTCTTAATAAAAATGCCTTTCAGAATTTAATTAATGTACTCTTTTTTACACAATCCCCCCACAGCTACAGCAAACTCTGGTTTCCTACAGGGCCAGATTCCTCTGTATGTTGAATGAGATGCATCTGCCAGGTGTCTCTGTCAGGCCACACCAGTATATACACCAGCACAAAGCAGAGCAGACACTATCCCCTTAAAGTTCATCAGATATCCTTTCTCTCTCATGGTTTTCTGGGGTTTTCTATAGCTTGTTGGCAGCAGAGGAAAACAATAAAAACTTCATGTTTCTCCAGCCAGACAGTGGTTGTTTCCTCCCATCTAGATGGCTGTGTGGTGAGCTGTGCTTGTGCATGCATGCATGCATGTGTGTGTCTGTATCTGTGTTTCTTCTCCTCTTGCTTCTACCATGCTTTTGCATCTGCCTGCTGCCCACACCACAGAGAAATGATTTTGAAGGGGGGTTCTAGATGCTGCAGGTACAATGGGGCCAAGCCTCTTCCCATGGGCAGTATCCTGCTTAGGGAGCTTAGGAGGACCACAAACAGGTATCTATTATTTTCAAGTTATTTCTACTGAGATACCCAGCTGGGGCAGATCTCAGCATCTTCAGCTCCATAAGAGCTTCTCTGAGGCGAAACAGGAACACGGGACAGACAGGTGGAATGTCTGCTCAGAAGAGGAACCAAGATGCAGGTTGATAGTTTCATCCTCATTGTCTCGGTACCATAGGAATACATTAACTCCTTCATTTATCACAGCACCAACATTAGAAACCTCAATTATTTCTAAATGCCACACTGACAAAATGTTTAATTAGCTATTTAGTTATGTTAATCACTTCTCAGATACAAGGAAGAATTAGAGGTGTCAGTGTGAGGCCCCATTATTTTTTATAGAAATTTATGGAGGATGAATGTCCCCATCTTTACACAGAGATAAAGGTTAGACATTAACACAGCATTCATATATCTTAAGCCTTTCATAGGAAGCACGTACCTGTCAGCTACAGACTTCTGTGCTAGTGACAGGAGAACTGGCTGAAAAGTGATGGGTGGAAACAGCACAGGGGTTCTCATCTCCCCTCAGACTATGCTCTAGCAGGTAGGGAATAAACAGGTTTAGCAATTAAGAGGTCAGATGTTACCATCAAGAACCTTTCACAGCTAAGTTCTTCTAGGCTTTTTATGAAATCTGACCACAACTGCAGGCACTCAAAATCCTTTCTAATGCCAGCAGCCCTCTTTCCACAGAGGCATTAAGACCTAACAAAACAGGGAAAGGACTTCTGGATGCATACTGTCTGTATAGCTCAGGATGCTGATGGGTATCTAAGAAGACATCTTCTCTAATGTTCTTCAATGCCAGTCTTCCTGGATAATTATTTTTACAAACTTCTGAAGTCCATAGGTCTGCATAGTATATTCATTTCAGGAGTGGTTTTGCTAACAACTTTTAGGCAGAAAAGAGCTGAAGTGGTACAGCCAAGACCACAAGAGGATAAGCATCTAACTCAATTAGTGTTTCAAAAAGACAAAGTAATGCAGAATGAAGAAAGAATATGGGAAAATGGGTTAAATTTTGACTGCTCAGTCATTTCTACATTTCTTAAACCACTTTCCCACACAGCCTCAGAGAAAAGCCATCAAAAATATCTGATTTCTACAGCTGCTATATTTAGTGGAGGGAGATATTCTGGTTCACAAACTCTAATTAATTCTAATAAAACCATAAAACAGTCTCCTTTGTTTTCCACAACCACATTGATAAGTATTATTGTACAGGGATATTAAGTACCTTATTAGTTTGCTGACACTAAATGGCTTATCTATATATGTAATGCCATCCTGCCATTTGCTATTGATAGCCAATTTTCTTTTGAACAATCTCTCAGTTAGCAAATCTGTGTTTTGTTGTTGTGTCAGTGCTCAAAAAATGTCAAAAGAAGTGGACAGACAGCATACTTGGTCCCTGTCCTGTTACAAATCAGATTGAAGAGGACCAGCTTCTAAGGACAAGGCACTTTCCTGTCCTTAAGTGGTCTGACTCTTCTTAGCTTCAACCCCAGTATTTGACAGCTTGGTCAAAGTAAATTTGGATACTACTCCAAAAGCCTGAGAGAAATATGCTTTCTTGTAAGTCCTCCACTAAACACAGGAGCTGAAGGAACCCTCACCTGGATTTGAAATTCCATGAACAAATATTTCTACTCAGCTGCTGGCAAAGAGCTGACTTTGTGCCATAGGCTGTGTAGGAGCTCTGATGGGCTGCATGGCAAGGAAGCTCATTCTGCTGCAAGCAGAGCATTCGCTTGAGGACATTTCTCAATGTCCAACAGGAAGACAAATTGAAAGGGTGATAGCAAAAGACAATCTCTCACACAATAACACTTCCAATTACAGGAACACAGATTAACTGAAATTGCCAGCTAGCCATTAGCTACATGCTCTGGTCACTGCACAGAGGTTGATTGCTGATATCACTTACCTCACTGAGCCCTGTGAGTCATTCCTGACCTATACAAGCCTAAATGAAGAGTTTCAGGCTTCTTTTGCTTTTTTCTAGGGGAAATACAGGCACCAAAAAGGAACAAGTGCATTTTTATGTACATGGGCTTGATAAGAAAGGGATCCAGGCAGCCTTTTCTCCCAGCACCCAGGTGAGAAAAGTACCAGCCGGTAGACAGTGCATGTGGGTGCTGTGGGGTTAGCTCCCAGGCTGACACTTTATGTGCTCTGACAGTGAGACTGTCACAGTGACTTTTAAAGCCACCAACTGTAGTAGTTCTGCCAATTCTAACAAATTTCTGTAATTACTGCAGCTAGTAATTACATGATGTTCTCCAGTAATCCCCCCACAGCATCTCTATAGGTGAGTATTTTGCATGGTATTTGTGCTCAACAGCTAAAAAAGATGTTGGCCAGTCATTCAGGTCTACCATTTTTTTCTGTGCACATGGAGATAGATGATAAAACAGACTTCCTTTTAAAATAAAGGTTTTTTTGAATTTTTTTTTTGATTTTTTTTTTTTTTACAGAAATATCATAGCTTTGTGTGTCACATCATGTTTCTTTTAAAATGTGTGGGAGATAATAATCTGCTCATGCTACCAGATAATGGAGCTGCTCTGCTTGTCAATTCAAGCTGTAGAAAGCTGCACTTTGGCATTACAGATCCCTGTTTTAAAACCTGTTGCTTTACAGGGTGCCATGGGGTGGAATTATATAAATCATTTTCTGTGCCTGAAAGCAAAAGCTATGGGAATTAAGCAAAATGGCTAAAAAGAAGAGCTGATATTTTCAAAATTGCAAGCTCGTATAGCAAAGCATGCTCACAATGGTGACAGCCTGTACAAAACTGTGGGCTCCGTGAAGTCTGGAGTGAAGTCAGGAGACCATGAAACAGCCCAGTCTGGCTGTGGAAAAAGATTGCACAAGGCTGGAGGGCATGTTGTTATATGCCTCTGGCCAGTGAGCCTGCATGGCATCCGTGTGAGGATGGGGAACACTCTTCTGCCAGTGGGAAGTTTCTTCTCCATTACTAAGACAGTCTACTCTTGCTTGCCCTTTCTCCTCTGAAACCAGTCTAAACACATTCCCCCCTCTCTTCCCCAACACACAGGATAGAGGTTCCTGATCATGGGAAAATCAGATGCTTACTTCTTCTGTTTTATCTCTTCAGAGTATTTTATAAATATTAAGCTGGGAAACGAAATGGACAAAAGGAGCAGTCATTATATTTGCAGTTGTCTGAGGTGGCACAACCCTGAAATGGTTGAATTATTATCAGATCTGGCTTTGTGTGGTTTTTATCTCACCAATGCAATAACAAATGGTTTTGTAACACCCAAACAATTGTTTGAATCCTCAGCTGAAGCAGAAGACTTAGGAAGGAGCTCCTTTTCCTTCAGCTGCCATTGCAGCCATCTGATTGGCACATTGTATCATCTGTTTACTTTACAGATAGAACCTAATGGGATATAATTGCTGAAGCATTTTAAATAATTCTAAATACAGGAATTGATTTGGGGATTAAATGGAATATGATAATTGAGGAATTGAACAAAGTAGCTGGAGTCCTCACCCAGCAAAGTGGATTTTGTGATTGTGGTTGATTACATCATAATATAAATCAGCCTGATTAGCATGGCTGACATCAGCTCCCCCTCCCCCTCCTCTCTAGAGCTGGCTTTAAGCAGGTCTTTTCCAGCAGAGCAGAGAGAGAAAATAAACACCTTAGAGAGAAGCCCTTTGGATTTGGTCCTACATGATGGTCTCTGCTCAGCAGGAACTGATCTTTTTCTGTGGGGTGGGTACTTTTCCCAAGGGTCTTGAGTGTTTTGAGATTGTCCAGGAGCTGTTCAAGCCCTGCTTTGGTCTAGGACAATTTATAGTGCTGCTTTTTAATTCTTGAATCTCTTGATAATTTGGGCCATGGTTTTCTGGAAGATCACTCTGTCAAGGTAATTCTCAGCAGGAGTGATGACATTTAAGCAACTTCACCCCAGGGGAGGTTGGGCAATTAGTAATGAACTTTATGAAAGAGTCTTTGTCTCTCAGATGTGCTTCTAGTCTTGTTACTGATACTTAGTATCAGTGGTCAACATAACAAGTCTTTGGGAGTTTCTTTCTATCTTTTGGTCTAGGACATAAGTATTTATTGCTGTTTGTGTAATATTTTCTCCGTCTCATATCTCCACAACTAGAATATAGGTCTTCATCTGTGGACAGGCTGTCTGACAACAGACATTTTTGTGAGCAATCCAGAGACCTTGGTGTAAGGCAGCCTGCCTGAGAACAGAAATGGAGTCGAGATAAACTGAAGGCCATGGATTAGGGAGTAAAAGAAACACCAGCTGTAAGAACTCAGAGGTAGGCAGAGGAGAGGGGGAGCTGGGAAGTTCTGGGGCTTGAGTTCCCAGGACAGTGTTATCCAGTCCTAGCATTGTTAAGGGTTAAGGTGCCCAATCAACAATTGCCAAATCCATGTAGCTGTGCTAAGAATCTCTACATAAGGTTGACACTTTGTCTAATAAAATGTCATTCGCTTGATCACATTGATCGTCTCAGTGTTGTCCGTGACTCCTGCACCAACAGGTGGCACCCGAACAGGGACCCTAAGATTGGAATCTTGCAAAGCAGGGCTGAAGAACCAACGGGAAAGAGGGGGCGGTGAGCTGGCCAAAATCAGCGGCGCCCCGGGGCTGGGAAAGAAAAAAGATGTCTTGGTCTGGATGACAAAGGGAGAGCCTGGGAAGCAGACGCCGTGGAATGGAACGGAGCTCAACCCTGGAATCTCGCCCTGATCAGGCGAGCGGCTGGGGAGGAGAAGGGGCACTTGCTATACAAAGAGGAACAGGCAGTGGTGAAGCTCCTCCAAAATATTCTCTCTAAGACAGGACTACAATACGATAGTGCAGCCCTCCAGCAGCTGTTAAAACGGTTCCGAGACCGTGGTTACCGATCCTTGTTACAGGCTGTGTTCGAGGTTCCGGAATGGGACCAAATTGGACAGGCGCTGTGGGACGAAATTAGTAAGGGGTCTGAAGAGGCCCAAAAGCACTCCACGTTGTGGAGGTTGGTTTTAGAGACTTTAAAGGACATGAGATATGAAAGAGCGGCAGTAGCTTCTGTTTTTGTGGCTACTGCTCCTGCTCAGCCAAAAACTAATGCAAGAGGTGCTGTATCTATGACTTTTGCACCACCAGTAGTGCTGGGGTTGGCACCAAAAAGATATGTTTTGAGTCAGTCAAGAAAAAAGTAACAGCCAGTGATTAAATCGAGACTGGTTCAGCCAGAAGCAGAAGAACAAATACCAACTTGTGAAAAAAATCGCTAAGGAAGAAACCTTAGTTTTAAGGATGTTTTCAGTCCTTCTTAAGCTGAAGGGAGCAACCTTTAAAGAGACAGACTTAAATTTAATGCTGAAATGGTTGAAGGCATGTTACCCAGAGACTGATGAGTCTGTCGTACCAGAGGTCTGTTTGTGGAATGTGGCAGGATTTAAACCATGGGACGCAACCACAAAAGACAGTTACACTGCAAAAAATTTGTCAGTCATTCGGAGAACTATTTTAGAGACATTAGAGACATTAAAAAAGAGCTCATGGAGCCTATATGGATCATGGAGCACATATATTGTGTGCTTTCCCTGTGATATATGTGTTGGATCAAGACCCGTGGAGATACAGTCTCTGTGTGATACTTATGTATTAGAAGTTTGCAAATACAAGTATGTCTATGTTTCTATTGACCCTTGGAGACTTTTTAGATCCTGCTGGCCACTTCTTCTGACATGGGCTGGCCACCTGTGTTGGAATGAGTGTGCATTTTGGTCAGTCTCAAAGCCCAAGCCTCATGCAATGTGGGGAAGGCAGAGCCTCTGCAGGGACGCCTGCTAAGGTTGAGCCTGCCACCTTGCACTGCCATGATGCCTCTCAGAGCTGGTTTCCTGATAGTCTTCACATGGTCCTTGTGCCATGTTCTGTATGTGGAACTGTGTAGTGGGAGTAATGATTGTCTGGATTTTGTGTTTTAAATATCATAGTTGTATGGAGAGTGCTTGTGGGATCCCATAAGCGTGTGTATATATATGTGTGTTGAGGACAGATGGTATTCTGTGTAGTTTGTTGTCAGGTTCATGTAGAAGTTTTTAATGGGTAACAGTTTAACATTTCAGACAAGAAAGGGTTAATGCAACCCTGCGGTTGCCAGCAGATATTTATGTTATGGCTGCTGCAGAGCACTTCCAAAGCATCCCATGGAAACCTGTGAGTCCTGAAACCACAGTTAAAATCCACTCTCGGGACAGACTACACCAAGCATACAGAGCAATTCTTTACTGCAAAAGCTACACAGAAGGCATCAAAGCAACTCTAAAACGTTCCGTGTGAGTATCGAGGCTGATCAAGACAAGCTCCATCCCATTATTTTTGCCTACTTAAAAGCTCTCCATGTCTCCTTCCCTAAACTAGACCTTTCTGCTTCTTTCACAATCCATAAAGGGAAAGCTGACATTAAGCAGAGACTGGTTTTCCTTTATTGTTCCACCCCCACACCTTTCCTAGCACTAAATGGCCTGGAACTGTATACTGCTGTTCCACTGCTGAGTCCAGCAGCTCAGCAGACCTAATACATGCTCATTGCACGAGTTCAGCCCAAATACATGGACTCAGCCTAATTAATTACACTGCTTACCCTCCAGATGAAGGGTCGTATCTAACAGGTTTCTGACATTTACCTGGTCTAGAGTGAAGTGTCCTTGCTCATGGCAGGGGGGTTGGAACTAGATGATGTTAAGGTTCTTTCCAACCCAAACCAGGCTGTGATTCTATGATTCTACATAAATACATAGAAAACCTTATGCCTAAGGTTTTCTATTCCTAAGCTATGGTTTGTCTGCAAAATCTAAGTGTGCAAGCAGGCATTTTTGAGTTAAACACCACAGTTTAAAAGTCAGACTCTACTGCTGTGCACACTTTGCAGCCAATTACTATAGCAATGGAAGTGGCCTGCAGTAATGCAGATCCCTGGGTGTCTTGACTCTGTGGCATCTGAGCCAACACAGAGTCATTTCTCATCTTCTTCATCACAGGACCTCTCACATCCTGCAGGGATGGGAGTGATTTAAGGCCATAAGAAGGCTGTGTGTGATGTACACATCCCTGTTAACATCCTAAAAGAATGATAAACTGCAACTACTAATAGTTGGTACTACAGTAAGTAGGTATCCTGCCTTATACAGAATGTTTCCTCTGCCTGTGAAAAGGCTGGTTAAGGATATAGGTGGATATGAATTTCCCTGCTCAGCAGCAGATGCAACTGGGTCCTACTCAGCATTTCATCCCTGAAAATCTTGCACAGTACTGGGAAACAACATAGAGAGTATTTACCAGAGTAACTTGCAGACATGCGAAGAGGTGGGGAAAACTCTCCTCCTAAGTGTGTAATCAAACTAGTATTCTGCAGATCATTAACGACAAGTGACAACTGGTAACAAACCCTGTGTGAGTAAGACCATCAAGGCATCCACACAGGCATCTACCACACTGTGCCATGTCACCCCTCATCGTGGCTCTTACCTCTGAATGCATGTTATGTCCAGTAACACAAGAACATGCTCAAACTGCTTTGTGAAGTATTTACCCAATTTCCTATTTACCTTCCAGGTAACAAGACTCATGACAGATGGTTCAGTACAACAAACTGCAGCAAGCAGTCTGCATTCTTAGTGCCTACAAAGCAGAAAGTGTAATGGAACAATCCAGTCCTTTGGGACATGGGGATTTCACATGGAGCTGGCTTGGATTTTCAAGCAACAGCTTTCAAACTTACCATTTTGTCCTCCTCCCCTGAGTCCTTCTGGGCAGTTCTCACAACAATGACAGTGCAGCTTTTCCAGCTTACCAAGCAAGCTCTTCATAGAGCCTGCTGGAGAACCAAGATCCAAGTGCATCTGCACTTCTATGGTAGTGTCCCAGATGTACAGCCAGCAGTAGCAGAAGGCTGTCACCACCATGGCACCCTTCCCAGACACCACAGGAAGATAAAATCCTTTTGAGGAAGCACAACAGCAGACAGGCAAAGCAGCAGCAGGATGAGCACGGCTCAGGACATACCTGCTCATCGATCTTCCTCTGGAGCTGGACCACCTTGTTCTCCATGCCAACATTGAGCTTCTTCAGGTGTTGTGCTGAGCGGGCCTCAATCTTCAGCGCCTTCAGCTGCTGCCTGGCCTTCATGCGCCGGTAGCAGCACTGCAGGACAATGGTGGCTGTCCTGACCCGGCGGAACCGAGTGCGGGCCAGCCAGCCCCGGGTGTACTTCTGGAGGGTGATGGCTTTGTGCTCCACCAGGATCTAGAGAACAGCCACGGGGGAAAAGTCACTGTAAAGGTAGCAAGAGCCCTCGTCTGGTGCAACACAGCACTCAGCACTTCCTAATCTGCCTTCGAAAGGGAGCAGTGTCCTGGTTGTGTAGAGGGTGATGGCTGGAGACAGAAGCTGTTATTTTGCATCCTCTTTCATAGATGGGAAGGGGTACTTCAGTCCTCCCTCCTGAGGGGAGGTCTCCAATCTCTGAGCTCAACTGATGCAGGGCAGGACACATCCAGTCCTCTCTTAGGAGCCATGCTGCTCACTAAAGAGGGTTAAGTCCTACTTAGCCAGTGCAATGAGAAATATGATCCTGTCCAGTGGGTAGAAGAATTGATGGGGACAGGGGACATCTGAGCTCAAGTGAGACTTCACCACTTCCAGGCTTCCCAAGGCAGTGGTGAGATCACCATCCATGGAAGCATTCACACAGACTGTGTAGACAAGGCCCTTAGTGATATGTGTTAGTGGTGGCTTTGGCAGTGCTGGGTAAAGGTTGGACTTGATGATCTTAAAGGTCTTTTCTGACTTAGTTGGTTCTATGTGTTTATGGACCACCCCAGAACAGTGCTCAGATACAAGAGATCCACAGCTAGCAGAATAAATACCCATAAACAGACACATCAACACTTAGAACAAACTTACTGTCCCTTCAGCATCAGATGTAACTCACACCAGAACAAGTTGGTAGATTTTTTTTCCTGTGTTCCACCCCTGCATTATGATAATTTATACAGCAGATAAAATGCTGTCCTGGTGGGATTCCTTATCATGCGGATGACCTTCAAATAAAACCTTAGAGTCCTCTCAGTACAGTCTGCAGCTAATTCTCTTGCATGATTCAATTTCTGGGAACTTGTATCTGGTTTTGTGACACTTCTGGCACTTTTGATTTAATTTCTCCCCCAAAATTTACAACTATTTTTTCAGTAGGTGGCAGTTCAACTGCTTCCTCTAAACCTGAAGGCTGACATATGAGATAAAAAAGCATGCTGCTAATAACATTCTTATGTTGATCTATGCTGTCATATTGTGAGGAAAGAAATAGCAGGAGAATTTTAAGATTTCAAGACACTTTGCTGTTATTAGTTGGGGATAAGTTGTCTCAGAAAAGGTACCACAGCAGCTTCTCTTACAAATCTTTTGTTTCACCCTAAGGCTTTCTTTGCACTTGCAAATTTTAGCTCAGAATAAAATGATTGTGTGAACTTAGGATGCAGCAGGAGCTGCTCTGAAATAAGCTTTGTGTGTCTCCAGCCTTGTCACTCTTACAAATGTTTGGGCTGGGGGTGCCTAAATAGCTAGAAGAAACCCTACTGCATTGCCTTGGGGGATTACTCCGGTCTTACAACAGGCCTTACAACAGCCTGACCTCATGGAGCATCACCTGTAGTTCCGCATCTGTTGCTAAGCACGCATTTGAACCAATACCTATCTCTAACACCTATATCTTCATGCTCCAGAGATAAAGAATGCTCAGTTTTGAGAAGCCTGACCTTCAGAGCCAACTTCTACAACTTGTTAAGATTTTGGGTTACCTCGACACTCAGTTTGAATGCTGGACCAGCTGCCATCCCTGAAGAAGCTTCTGATTCAAAAAACTAGATGCTGATAAAGCAGTGGCAGCATAAGTTCCTGATCACCAGCATCCAGCTGCTCTGTTTTGGAGTACATCACAGAACTCTCTGGTAGGCTTCCATCAACTCCAGAAGCAAGATTTCCCCTCCTGGCTCATCATGCCTCTGACTTGAATTCCAGTATCCCCACAATTAGGCATAAATTCAGGTGACTATGAAACTAAGGCTGGACCTGAGCAGCAGACTAAAGATTTCCCAGAGCTGTTCTCAGTTTCATAGAATCACATAATAGTTAGGGTTGGAAAAGACCTTAAGATCATCCAGTTCCAATGCCCCCAGCCAAGTGCAGGGACACCTCACACTAAACCATGTCACCCAAGACTCTGTCTAACCTGGCTTTGAACACTGCCAGGGATGCGACATTTACCATGTCTCAGTATCATCAAACCTTTACTTCCTTGCTTCCAGCTCCTGGTTTAACACGGAAAGCTAATGGAGATAATTAATTAAAGAGGGATTTATATCAATAAATTACTTAGCCCAACTGGTCTTCCTTCCATTCTGGAAGCAGCACCTGCAGCACAGCTCAGATACAAGTTCAGCTTGTCAGGAGGTTTTTTTGCAGAGTATGGGTTAGATTGAATGACATTTCCATTTCCACAATGCCTTCTGGCACCCGAATTACTAACTTCATTTAGCTGGTCTGCTGAAGTGCTGCTGCCAAAATCTTATTTGCTTGCATAGCTTTAAATGGCAATGCTCACCATCCCCATGTGCTCTCCAGAAACACCAGAGGCTGCTGGCTTCATAAAACATCAAAGTGAGCACAATAAACACATCACCATGCTATGCCAGTGGAGGTAAGGCTCTTCCTCCTCTTTCCTAATGCAAAGCCACTCCATGGAGTCAGTACCTTGTGATAAATCCTCCTGACAATCATGCCCCGAGCAAAAGCCTGAATGGTGACGGCTGCGCTGCGGACCCTCTGGTAAGCTCGGAGGATCCGTAGCATTCGGTACTGCTTCTGGAAGATGATGGCAGCTCTTGTCCTCCTCAGGTGCTCAGCGAGTCTGCAAAGCACAGGGAAAAAGGTTAATCATAAACCAAACTCCCCTTCTCTTGTAATAACTTCCAAACTGGGCAGAGAAAAACCTCTCATTCAAAAGGAGCTTCATGGTATTCAAGAGAGACCAATCCAGCAGGAGGGCTAAGAGAAGAGCAGCTGATAGCATGTCTCTGTTATAATAATGAGAACATGCATGCAATCAGACAACATCCATGGCACCCAGGAGCACTGGAACTAGAAATCAACATGCCTCATGATTCCTAACTACCATTTAAAACAAATGTTTTCCAGCTTTTCCCTTGGTTTGAGCTCTTTGTCTTGAGTACTTGAGCCAATCAATGTCCAGGTTGGCTCCATTGCTTCCCTAGCTATAAAAAGCAAGTGTTGTGCTGAGTATCTACCAACTGAGAGAAAACAGCAGCAAACTGATTTGACATTTAAACTGGTGTGCACTGGTTTAGCTACATTCATGAGCAGAGCCCCAGGCAAATTCACAGAGAGTAAATAATGAGGAATGTGCTCAACTCCGTGGCAGGCTGCTCTCATTCTCCAGCTGAATTCATGTTCAAACTGCTGTTATACAGGTTAATAAATGCCCGCAAACCCTCCATTTAATTTTATAATTATCTGGTTTTGCTGAATGTATTGTTTATTGCTGTCAACATGAAGCATTATATAGATTTTTATTATACCATAAGAAAGATTTTATAGATATTTAATATACTTTATTTTGTGAAAAGCATATTGAAACCAAGAGACATATCAGACTGGTTTGTATAGTCTCCTTCTCATTAGGACCTACTGAATCAGAGCTTATTAAAGAGGACAAGGGATAGTCTATTTCCAAAAGAGAAGAAAGCAGTTATTTAGATAACATCCAACCCTATGAATAGGTGACCTGAAAAATCATGCTGAAGAACTGCTGTAGGTGGTTTTGGCACGTCTGCTTCCAGCCTCTCTTTTAGCTCATACCCCATCACCTCAACATCACCAGGCATTCCTCCTTCCCCCTTAAAGGGATGGTTGACTGATGTGAAGTCAAATACAGAGTCCAAGTCTGTAGGTGTGCATGGACAGCCCTTTGGAGAGACTGAAGTTAATAATGGACTCTCTTTCTCTTAACCTTCCTCTTATTGCTTCAGTCTCATTTGCCTTGTCTTGAAGTGGGCTTGAGACTGCCAAGAGGGACCCTCAGCTATGAGCCTAGAGATGTATATGGACTTCTAAGGACAAGAAGAATCTGTGCTCAGTTTCAAACAGAAGTTGCCAAATTGCCCAGCTTTGCTCATTGGAGACCTTCTCATCCCCAGATTCTCCATGATGCAAATCCCTTTTATGAGCACAAATAACACCACAAATCCAGTTAGCATCTCTGACATTCTTCTAAAATACATTACAGAGATATTGTATGAATTAGAGGAAATGCTTGGAAAGAACATGGAAGCTCTTTACCTTTAGTACCTTCAATAATTGATAGAAATTGACATTCATCCAGCAACCAGGAGTGAAGAAATTACTATTCAGGAACCTTGTGGCATATAGACAGCATCTCATGTTGCCCAAGTGCAAGCAGTGCCAATTGGCAGATGCTAACTCAGAGCCAGGAAGAGAACATTGCTGCCCAAAACCAAACAACACAGCCAACACGCCAAAGCTTCTCTAAGGAGAAAACAAGGAAGGAAACAAACCTGAAAGGACCCAAATATACTACTCATTCATATCTGTGAAGTGTGTGAAGCCAGCTTGGCTAAATACAGGCCAATGGCAGTGTTTGATATAAATAAGGGGCACAAGATGCAAGGTGGCCAGGGTGCTGGGATGCTATTAGATTGCTTTACTGCTCCCTCATAACCACCCCACATCTGCTACCAGCAGCCTACTCTCCAGCACATTGTTACCTACATCCCAGAAATCCCAGCAAGGCATCAACATGAGGTTCTTGCACACAGAGAGTTAAACACTGAGTTCTGTTATTCTGTACTGTAAATAGCCCCATTGCCAGTGATTTGCAGTGATCCTTCTGCAAATGATACAGCAAAACAATTCTAAGAACTTCCCTTGAATACCAGGAAGCACAAACCTAGTGCCTTCAGAAGAGGAGCACATACCAACCAGCAAAGTGCTCACTGAATGACACAAATGCCCTTTATCAGAGGTCCTCAGAAAAATATCTGTTCTGTGAAATACTCATCTACGTTTCTCAGAATACTCCAGTCATCTGCTTATAACCTAGCTGCCTATGCCATAGCCTTGGTTCAGTACCTAGAAATTAAGTTTATATAGATATGAGATCATTCAGTTTGAGGTAAAGGATTTTGATCTCTTGACCCTGAATAAAGCTACAGAGAGAGGCCAGGAATGAGTCGTGACTTCAGCAGAGAAGCTTTCACTGTAGTGGCATCTACATGCCCAACATGAGTCTTGTCTTCACAGGGCTTAAAGGCGACACCTCATGCAGAGCATTTTCTATACTTCTTGTATGAAATCACCATGTTTAAGGTCTATAAGATGGAACAGATTGAAAATACAAGTGCCACAAAGCACCTCCTAGCCAGCCCTTCCTCAGAGGGCTCCCCAGGACTCACCTCCGTGCCAGGTGCCCACGTGCATAGCGCTGGATGATGATTGTAGCTTGTTTGAGCCTTTTGTACCTGACCAACTGCAGCCAACCCCGCACTGTCTTCTGAATCATGATTGTAGCAGCTCTGAACTTATCTGCTCGCAGTTTCTCCAGATAAGCCACCTGGCCCGCGCGGAAAAAGATCTTGGTATGCCCAAACTGGAACTTGTCTGGATCCTTTTCAAAAACATAAAGGAAATGACATTTAATTAAGGCAAACATTTTTAAATTTTCAATAAAAATAGTAGATACAGATTAAACCCCCTACACTTTGAATCTGTATCAGCTCAGCTGCCATTTATTCTTAACTGGGTGATTAAGACACTAGGCTGCAAACTACTTGAGCTTTCATGTACCCATTGAAGAATGCAGCACTACAATTCACTCTTAAGTTACATATATTTACACAAAATCTGATTTTTTTTCCACTTTTTAGAGTTTGTTTCTAAATTAAATACAGAAATGCAACACCAGAGGACTTCAAGTAAAGATTTTTTTTAAAAAAGAAGATTACATCTTACATCTGAAAAGTCATGCATGCACTGCAAATGGCTTTCAGCTAAAGGAAACCCTTGGTGCATAAGGAAAACAGCTTTTCCAGAGAGGAGCCTAATCAAGTAAATTCCTGAAAATCCCATGAGGAAAGCAAGAGATTAAACGTTACAAGGAGCTCTGTGCACTGGGCTGCTCAATGTCAAGAACACATCTGTGTTCACATTTGCAATTTAAAAGGAATTCACATGAGTCTCATAGATTCCTAGAATCCCAGACTGGTTTTGGTTGGAAGGCCCTCAAAGCTCATCCAGTTCCAACCCCTGCCACAGACAGGGACACCTTCCATTAGAGCAGCTTGCTCCAAGCCCCTCTGTCCAACCTGGCCTTGAACACTGCCAGGG
>JBAFWW010047307.1:14932-27919 GCA_036873685.1 Agapornis canus | reverse complement strand
AAAAAAAAAAAAAAAAAAAAAAAAAAAAAAAAAAAAAAACAAACAAACCAAAACACAAAAGAAAGATGGAAAAAAGAAACAGAAAAAGCACAGAAAAAACTATAGCCTTAAAAGCCTAAGTTGTACCTAATTAGTTCCCTAAATTGCTTCACATGTAAAATAATTGATGGGACCTAGAGTAACATATTTTTACATAGGGGTTTACATCAGTTTGAGTAAACTGATTTAAACAAACCTCCAAACTCTGAAAAAAATTGTCTGAACAGTGAACATTTGGAAGAGTCCCTAAGAGACAAGAAAACAACAGATTAAGTTGTCCTTAAAACTTCCTTCTAGTTCTGAACGTGATTCTGAATCCCCTGCAGTGGGACTGACAGTTCACCGTGTGAAAGCAATCTTTCAATAAACTAGTTAATATTTGGATTTTGAAGCAATATGTTAAAGTCTCCACTAACCTTCATCTTAAATTCCCATCTGTGCAATAGGATAGCAGAAAACAGGAAAACTCTTCAGCAGAAGTCTCCAAGGCCTGGATTCAAACACATCATTTCCATTCTCCTGCTCCCTATTCTCTCCCCTGCTAGATTTTCCAACCCCTAACACAAAATTTAAATGGTAATAACTGTCCCTAGGTCAGCCATTAACCACATCAAAGAAATACCGTTTAGTACTAAATAGGTGTTGGTTATAGAAAGGTCACCTTGAATAATGAAATCCCAAGCACAGTGTCAGTAATGCTCCTCTTTGTTTTGCAAATGTTCCCCAAGGCCTTTTTAAGTAAAGGAGCTAAAAGGTCTTCTGCAAACATCAGGTCTTCTTTAATTTCTTCCTTCATTTTCCCTCCTTTTATAACCACCATCTATTTTTACTTTCCTAAGTATGTGCTTAACCTAGTGGTTTGAACTCTTTATAATGGGCTTGCAAGGTTAAATTTAGCAATTACAAGCCCTGCAGCCCCATTAAGGTCAATTTAGCTATGTGAATGTACATTTGTGTTTGTTTATGCTGAAAAGGTTACCTTTGGAAGAGGAAAACCACTGTTTGACTGCCCAGCAGCTCATTGATTCACTGAGAAATACAAAAAGGTCCTTTAATTTGTTGTTTTGTGGTTGCAAATCTGTTCCTACTTCTTGGAGAGTCTTGGGAGATGCAGGGTAGTATCCCCACTTCCTTCCCCCCAGAGCAGTGCTGGCATTATGGAAGCGTATTTTTTTTTCCCAAAAAGAGGAATGGCTGTGTAATATTGCTGTTCATGCTCAGAAACCCAGAATGGCCCCCAGAATTAAGTGGATTGGTGTTGCCTAAAACTCAGGACAGTATCCCGGTCTTACAATACCTTTGAGCATACTTGTAGTCAGAACCAATATCAAAAGTGCAGGATGAGTTTGCAGCCACTGTTGATAGCTCAGTTTTAAATACTGTAATCTAGAAAAGTACCCATAATGGTTGGGGTATTTCAATTAGTATTCAGATTGGATGCACTTTCTTACTTGATCATAAAGTCACAAATCAAAGCTTACGCATGGTTGCCTTTTGGGATATTGATCCATGTCCATGCAGGCAGCCTGGCAAAGCTTCTGTTAAATTAATGCAGCTCTCAAGAGTGACTGAGCAAAGGATTAATGAAGAAGACTGTTAATCAAATTAAGTGTTTCATAAAATTCTGTAATACATTTTGTGCACAAAGGAAACTTCGGTAAGAACTTCTTATTACAACAGAAATTATTTATTCTATTGTATTTGATAATACCAAATGGAATTTTTTTGTCTTCTTCAATGAAATCTGGTGTTCAAACATTGGAAAAAAAAGTCTGTATGTGTAATGATTTGCAGCAGGAAAAGCAGATATGCAATATGGAGAGGAAGGTAAAATGGAGGTTCATCTATTTTTCAGTCATCTGTATGTCATAGGGAGAAACTTATGGGTGTATGCCTTTATAGATGTTATAAAGCTGTGTTTGACCTGAGGGATGAAACCAGACTATGGCACAGTGGTGTTGCACAACTGTTCTGCAAAGGCTTGAGTCTACGTGGTAGCCTCCAGATTCCCAAATTGTACAGGTCATATTAGGTGATGACAGCTAGTCTGGTAAACCATGCTAGTCACACTGGAGGGAGTCACTTCCACACTGGCAATAGCCGCAGGAGAGTTTGTGGATTTGCAGTTATCCATTGACCATGTGGACATGTAGCCCAGCCCTAGCAGTGGTCAGAGTGGTTCTCCTGGTGGTGAATCATTGGGGTGACCTTGTGGACCTTTAAGGCGATGTGAATTCTGGGCTGCATTAGTAAGAGTAGAGGTACCTGACTATCACCCTCTATTCAGTGTTCGTGAAGCCTCATTTGTTAGGCTGTGTCCAAGTGACACTGCTGTGTCAGCTGAGGGGTGACTAGCTAACGATCAGGTCAGGAAAGCTAAGGCCCAGTCAGAACCGATTCTGGCAAGGGATGTGAAAGATAACAGGAAGGGCTTCTATAGGTATGTTGCAAACAAAAGACAGACTGGGGGTAGTGGGGGCCCTTTCCAGAAGCTGTCAGGAGAACTGGCTACCCTGAATTTGGAGAATGCTGAGGTTCTCAATGACTTCTTTGCCTCAGTCTTCACTGGCAGGTGCTCTGACCATGTTGCTGAAGTCTTGGAAGGCAAATGCTGGGACTGGGAGAATGAAGTCTCCCTAAAGAGATTCCCTGTTTCACTGTAGGAAAGGATAAGTTTAGAGATCATCCTGAATATGCACAAGTCCACGGGACCTGATGAAGCCCATGTGTTGACAAGGGGTTTGGCACCATCTCTCATTGACAACAGAGTCACAGTCACCCTTGAGATATGAGTCTTCAAAGTTGCCCTCTGGCAGTATAACACCCTAACATGTTTTTCAGAGCATTCTAGATCACCTGTATCCCAATAGGATTGTCTGGTTTTGCTTCTCAGCTCTTGTCTGGTGTTAATGGACTGTTGCTGGTAATTATGCCTGGATTAGCAAAGCTAATAATGCTCATCTGGTCTGGTGGGTGGATTAATTAAGTAATGCTTGTAAAGAAATGCAAAAATGAAAATACTGTTCAAGTGCTAAATAGTAGTATTTCTGTTACCAAAATCCTAGGAGGAGTATAATGTTGCAGTGTGTCTGTGTGGGCAGAGACTACCTGCGCTGGCCAAAGGGATGACTCAGATGTATCACCACTTCTGACTTTCCTGGTTGTTCTGGATGCTCACTGCACACTTGGGTAACCTTTTCATGTCTGGCTTCATATGTCGCAATGGATTCATTCACCATTTTTCTTTCATCACTCCTAATAGGCAATATTTGCTTCAAGCCCTATTTTGATCACTCATATTCCCAGAGTGTGCAAAAATACATTGAACCTTGAGAAGAAAATTCAGATCCATGTAATCAGAATCCTCTTTGCATATAGGAAACTACTTATTAATTTTAAAGGTGGCCATTTGATACATGAAGAGCTCATAATGTACATGAAGTCTGAGCAATTTAACAATTACATATATCTGGGTCTGTGGTTGACAAGCCTGACTTATTTGGGCTGATAAATTACAGGCTGCATTAAGTAATTGCAATGATTTAAGCCTATTCTGCAGAAATGCAGCTGAGGGACATTACAGTGGGTCTCTTTAGTTTTAAAGTGCATATTTTAAGAGCTTAAATTGCTACAATAAACATTGTTTTAAACTTTAACCATACAAGTAAGTCTGTTTTCAAAGACAGGCATTTATTTGTCTAGCAATAAACAATAATATATGATACTCAGTGTTGTTTTTCATTGACTCCCCATCTCTTTTGCAGTGACATAATGCTGTTTACTTGCTTTTGCAGAGAAGACGACATCATTATCATTTTGTGTTATTATCTGAGATAGAAATATTTCCTGTGTTTAAGAAAATAATTATTTGAAGGTTGGAGAGAGGCTTGGGATGTATTTTGCTTTTAAAGACTCTGTCTATGGCAGAAGTCTGGGAGATTGTCCCCTTCCTGTAGGCTCACACTGGTTATGTGGAGAACCAGAGGACAGAACCTCCCACTACTGCAGCATCTCTGGGGGGATCAGATGAAATCTCATCTCTTGGGGCAGATCTTCTCCCAGTCCCACACAAGTAGCATCTGGTGGACAGCATATGTCTGGTTGTGGGTTCTGGGCACTATTCTAATGTTTGAGTGCTACCATGGGATTTTTTTATTCGATGCATAAACTACCTAATAAATTGTGTCTTAGAATCATAGAATCATAGAATGGTTAGGGCTCAGCTTCTTGAATGTATGCAGTATTTCTTAAGGTCAAGTTACACAACTCTTTAATAAAATACAATCAATAACCATTGCAAGAAGCCTGCAGGGTAACGTATCATTTATCTTGAAACCTTCTGTTCTGAATAAGAATTCTGACTTCACTTTTCAGTATAAATTGTGATCTCTCCTAGTTTGTGCCAGGGATACCATAAAATATATCGTTATATTAATCAAAGTCCCAGCATCCTGGCATCCAAACTATGAATTATTGCTGTAGGAAAGATGCTCAAGAAAGAGTACTACATCCTATCCTTGCCTTACTGAAAAGCATAATATTTACAGTGTGATGGCAGAGAGGTCAGGAGACTTGGTAGAAATGCTAATTAAACACTCTTTCTTTAGACATTAGATTAGATTGATATGATAAATATGCTTTAACACTTACTTATCTCTTTATTACATGCCCGTAAACTGCCTATGCCCCTTTCTAATGCTTTATGAATAAATGAATGGATTAATTAAATATTTCCTGTGTACCTTCCAAATAGACTCATGAAATTCTTAAAGTTCAGTGAAAAGATTTACGGACCTTGCTGCATAATGCAGTATTTGATGTTATTGTATCAAATTTTACAGCACTTGCATAGATGTTCAGAGGAGTTTGGGGGCAAAATCAGAGTTGTAATTTTTGGAGCTAAAGCCTCCTCAGCCTTTGGAAAAGGCTCTCCAGGATTTTCTCTGAGTGACGGGCCTCACAAATTAAGTTTCCGCTTTTGATTTCATTTGCAGGGAATTGTCTTATTTAACTTGTGCAGGGCGCAGCTATGTGAAGCATTTGCATAGGTTCAGAAAAGATCAGAAGAACACAATAATGTGTCTCTGTGTAAACATTTTTATGAACTCTGAGTAGACTGCATTAAAGATTAGGTAGGAAATATTTGGTCAGTTCATTTGTGTATTTATAAAGTTCTTTTATGTGTTTGGAATGCATTACTGAGGGATAATACAGTATCAGGAAAAAGCCAACATCAATTCGTCTAGAACAAATCATGTAAAAATAAGTAGTTCCCTTCTAGGACAGAGGTAGGAGACTTTGTGGACAGAGGGAAAGCAAGGAACATCACATAAGGCTTTCAGTGCCGTCTCACATAGGCATTTCAAAGCAAGCTGGAGAGGGAAATCTCCTCCTGGGGAAACTGTGGTAGGGCAAGTGAGCACTCACTTTGATAACCATGCTCACAGAATAAAGATCATGGGTTAATTTCCAATAAGGAGCTTCACAAGGCTGTCCTGACCTTAAAACTTCTCAGTGCTTACAATGATTATATGAATGGGGGACTAAGGGGCATGCTTATAAAAGCTACATGTGACAAAGGATCTGGAGAATGGGCTTAGAATTCAAAATTATCTTCCACATACAGACTAAACTCAGAAATATGTAGCATGCAATTTGGCAAGCTTCTGTTTCTTTTTTCCCAGCCTCCCTCTCCCATCAGCCACGGTCTGCATGGCGCATTGTTCACCCTCGAGGAACAGATGCCTCTTCCAGATCCTCTTTCTAATTTAGTTCTTCCTGGTAGGAGCCTGTCTCCTCACAAAACAGCCTGGTTTGGCACTGGACCCATCACTTGGATTTCTTTATCCAGACAGTGTGGCAAATGGTGAGCTTGATTCTCTGCAGGAGACTGACCAGAACATGCTGGGCCCAAATGTTCAGCAGTCTGAACAAAACTGAGTCCAGACACAGCTTCCCTTCCTGTACCTCTGATGAATTCCATGTATGTCATGTTGTGCATTTCTGTCATGTGCTTTCAAACCAAGTAACTTTGTTATCCACATGCAGTGCGTACAATCTCTTACCCATAGACACAATATTTGTTTGGCTTGTCCATTTAGTTTTCATGTTTGAACATTCCCTGGGTGCATGTCCCTCCATGCAGTGGTATACGTGTCTGTATAAACCTCTGTCAGTCTTTTCATAAGCTACATACATATCCTTCTTGTCAGTACATAATCCAGTGGCACAGCTACAGTAACAGGCGTGAATGTTTCCCAAGCTCCATAGCATTGCTGCGTGGAGCAGCAGCACCTCTTACAAAGCATGGAGCACAGGTAGGATCCTGCCTAACTGTGACTTTGTTATACAAAGAGTCCAAAATGCAGCAGCAGAGTCCTCTGCGGAGCAGAAAATGATATAAGAGACACAGTGGGTCTTGCACAGAGCACAAGTCAGCACTGTTATCATTTTCTAAAAACGAAGCAACCTCCATTGCAGGATGCAGAGCCATGGTACCTATAAGTCATTAAATAAATAATGAAAGAAATGTGCTGCTGAGAACTAGTGAAAATTTAGCTGGAGTCAAGATTTGGGCACTGCACTTGCAGAAATAGGTGGATTACACCAAGAGAAGCAAAGGCAAGGAGACTAATCAGAGGTTTAGAAAATGTGGTGTAAGAGGGAGGCTTGAGACAAAATTGGTTGTTTAGTCCAAAGAGACGATGGAAGCCACTTGCCACTTCACATCAGGAACCTCCTGTTCCCTTTTCTTCTGCCTCTCCTGGGAATAAGACTCTCTGTAAGCTGAATAAGAAGCTATTTTCTTACATGGAAAGGCATGGAGTATTAGGTTTTATTTGGAAATACTGAAGCTCTGCAAGAGTTTGATGAGGAGAATTGTGGAATCTCTATCACTGGATGGTCCTGAAAACAAGTCAAATATATCTGTGTGCATTAGCATGTTAAAAGAATGTTTCAAATCTCGTAGTTTTCAAGTTGACATTATTATTTTTCATGGGACTGACTCATGTTTTTGGAACGCCTGGAGTTGTGAGGCTGGTAATCTGGTACTTCATATACGCAAACACTTCAGGGTCCAAGTGAAAATTAGAGTCAGTATCACTGAATAAGAACTTGTGACCTGTGTGATTTGGGTCTTTGCAGAATTAAACCCTTCTTTGCAAATTTGTGAAAACTGTCATCATTGGACCCCAAAGCAATTTAGGAAAGTTCTGGGTTCAGCAGTAGCAGTCATTTTTCTCCTTCTCAGTCCTTCTCAGTAGCTGACGCAGTGCTGTGTTTTTGACTTTTGGCCTGGGAACAGTGCTGATAACACTGATGGTTTTGGTTGCTGCTCACTAATGTTTACTCTGATCAAGGACTTTGTGAGTCTCATGCCTTGCCAGGGAGGAGGGGAAGCCAGGAGGAAGCAGAGATAGGACACCTGACCCAAACCAGCCAAAGGGGTATTCCATAGCACAGTACGTCATGCCCACTGTATGAACTGGGGGCAGTTACATGGCAGGGTGAGATCACTGCTCAGGTCAGGATGGGTATTGGTTGGTGGGTGGTGAGCAGTTGTATTCTCTTCCCTTGTTATTTCCCTTATCATTATTATTATTGGTGGTAGCAGCAGTGATTTGTGTTATACCTTAGTTACTGGACTGCTCTTATCTCAACCTGTGGGAGTTGAGGTGGGGAGTGAATGAATGGCTGCATAGTTCTGAGTTGCCAGATGGGCTTAAATCACAACAGTTAGCCATTATCTTCTTGGCTGTATTTGTCCAGTTCCTGGTATCTTAATCATCTCAGAAATGATGGGTGTGGTGGCAGACCTTAATCCAGCAAAAGAATGTTGTCCCACTATGTAGTATTCTCTATAAAAGTGTCAGCCATCGCAAAGCAGCAGTTTTACAACATATGTGGAATACAGAGAATTTCTTAGGAAAAGGAATTTCTCTATTTATGTAGGAATTTTTCAAAGATATGTTCAACATTTTTGTATGTATTTTTTCTCAGGTCTGTATCTTTCTGTAGGATCTGCACTTGCTAGTGTAATTAGCCAAAGCCTGCAGCAGTAGCCAGTTAAGCTACCAGGTTTCAGAAGGACTGAATATATTTTAGCCTCCTCAATCCATTTCTGAAAATGTGCAAAAATGGGATTACAGGGAAGCTTTGTATTAGTTACTTTAGCTGTAATTCCCAGAGAGTTTTTAGAGATGCTAATCTAAGAACTTGTCTCCAGAGGCTGATGACTCTTAAATCTATTTTACAGATTTAAATACCTCAACCTTAATATCCAGGTTGCAGTTAGAAATGCCACTTACCCTTTCCATCCCCTCACTGCTCTCTGAGAAGGATGATAAACTTACCAGGAGAGACAGAAAAAGATGAGCAGAAGGGTCAGGGAGAAAGAGAGAGGCATTTTTCCTTGCTTAGCTCAGCTTGCACTGTAACAGGTATTTACAGTTTCTGGCTCATGGTGCTTGTACTCAGCTGTGTCAATCTGCTTCTATCCACAGGCTGACTGTAGCTAGGAGCAAGATAATTTATCTTTCTTGCTCTTACCCTTGTCTGTATCCCCACACATTAAGGCTATTTCTCAGGCAGCACAAATATGTGTGAAATCTCTTGACTGCCTTTGCTCCTTGTGAGCATTGTATGCTCTGTCCTTGACCAGCTATTTTTATGCCTTTATAGTTGGCTGATGAATTCTCAGAGCACAAGCACAAATTTTGACAGAGTGAAAAAAAAAAAAAACCAAAAACCAAAAAAACTACATATGGTCTGTACTGGAAGGGCACAGCTCCTGGTGACACTGCCTGCCAGAGAGGTTCTGTGCACTGGATTTTCATATTCATGGGCTACCTTCTCAGCAGCTACTCCCAGATGCTTGTGAACTCTGTGCATCTATCCTCTGTCTTTGTAGATTAGTGTTTTTGGGTGGGGAAGGAAGGTGTTGTATGCTGCTGCTTCCCATAAAGATCACTTTTCCCAAAAGGATTGGCAGCATTAATGCTACCATTGCCCTTGCACAAGGTATTCCCAGTTCTCCAAAACATAATGGCTGATTTTTATATATATGTATATATAACTTTTAAATGTGCAGAATTTCTATGAGCATTTTTTTGCAATAGGTAAATATTTCTTAGGAAAAGACTAAGACTAAGGGGAAGGGGCGGGGGGATGGGGGGAGGAATATAGAGGTTATTTTCAAGTGGTCATGCTCATTGCCTGCTTGAACCCAAAAACAAAAGGAGCCTTCCCCAGATATTTCTCATGCTAAAGAGAAGTTTTGGTATGCTGGTAGACTATTAATAAAGCAGAAACATGCATGTGGTTATTTTATATTCAACATCTTTGAAGTGATAAAATATAGCATCTTCAATTTTAGAGAACGGCATCGATAATAAAGTAAGATCTAGAGATTACAGAGGAATAATCTGTAAACAAATGTATAACTAAGTCACCTTTGGGAGACTACTACATTATTCAGGTATTGCCTCAAAATATTTAGTTTTAAGCTTACTGGGACAGTCTGTAAAATGGAGACTCCCCGTCTTCTGGCTCATAAGGAGTGGAATTGGTAAAAATTTCAGGTTTCTGATTAATCAAAAAAAAAAAATGTACTGAAAATCAGCTTCAATATATGATGATTTTAGCTCTTAAAAGCAATTATTTAAACCAAAATGGTTCAAGTGAGGTGCAGATAGACTACACAACTCGTTAAAGTTGTAAAGTAGGTGTACTTTTATTCAGTGCTGAGGTGCATGGGGATAACTCCTTCAAAGCATGCACACCTCAGTGTTGTTTCTCTCTACATTTATTCTCTAAAGGTATACATATTCGTAAGGTTACGCAATTGCGCTTATACATATTCATTATCTATCCCCTCTTCATATTATATTGAACTAGAAGGTCCTTTGGCCTGCACAGTGCCCCTTCTGGTCATGGGCAGGGGTCTTGAGATGAAGTAAATGATTCTTCCTCCTCTAAATAAGGGTCCTCAAGATGAAGTAAATGAGTCTTCCTCTTCTTGAACTTTTCACCTTTTAGTCTGCCCTCAGGGGCTGGTGGTGTCCAGGCCATAAGCCATCTGCTTCTCCCCCTATTTAATAGAAGACAATAGGAATCCTCCTCTTAACTTTTCACCTTCAAGTCTTCAAGCATGCCCTCAGGGGCTGGTTAGTTCTCTCCTCATCAGTGGTAGGCATGATAGGTACTTACAACAGATAATACTTGTTTAAGCAAGCGAATTTCTCTAACTCCCTTGTACAATCCCTCTGTACTATCCCCCTGTACACTGGTTACCCCTGTATCACAAGCTCAACCAAAGATAAGACATAAAAAGCCTTTAGTTTTTTCTACATCAATGTCTGTGGAACAGTGTCACTTTACATCAGGAGAACGTCTGTTTATCAGTGATTACAGTTTCAAAATCCAAGGTTTGACCAAATTAATATGTTTTTAATTTGGGGAAAAATGTCTGTCTTCAAAAGAATTGTGAGATAATTTGCATTTTACAACTATAATCAACCATATCTACAAAGATATGTAAAAATACTGGATAAATATCTGGAAATAGTAAAGAAATACCTTTGCAGATTGACAAATGTACAAAAAAATATTCCAAGGCTGCATAAATTCACCTCATATTTCAAATTATTAATAAAGCTTAATTGGGAGAAAATCCTTTAAATTCTGTGCAACTTTTTCAGATTTTGCATTTTTATTTTCTTTTTCTGGTATAAGAGCCTTCTTCGGTAGGTATATTTTGAGAAGAGTTGCTGGCAATATATGCTGCATGCATCCCCAGCAAAGCATTTTTGCAAATGTGCAGCCATAATTCAAATTAAAGATGAAAACAAGGCATAATTGATTCCAAAGTGAAAGCAGAAGCAACAGGAATATGTGAAGTGTCATTTTTAGTATAGTAGAGGGATAATCAAATATATGGCAGCTGCAGCCAAGAAATAAAATGTAAGATTCACCTGTGCATTTAGCAAATGTAGCAAAAAGCTAGTAGATGGGGTAAGGCTAAGGAGAAGTAGTCAAAGGGTTCAAGTCAGATGTAGGACATCTGCATTAGGGATGTCTAGGCTTACAACATGAAGGAGGTCCATAAAACCTTGATTTTAGACTTTATCTACTGATATGATCTTACAAGCACAAAAAAATGCACCCACCAAATTATTTTCCTATAAATCCATGAGAAACTGGTATAAGCTCTGTGCTGACTGTGACGCGTTATACTACTGGTTCATTACAGTCAGATGGATAATGGGGAGACGTGACTCACAGGATACAGAATTCGAATTCAAACTCTCTATGACTCTTATATATATGAATACTCATGCATTCCTAAATCTGAGTGTAGAAAGCAAAGGAAAATAACCCACATAAAGAAAACTCCCCCATTTCATCTCTGGTGAAATAGCCTACTGCTTTCCACACCAGATCTGCGGGTAAGGAGACTTTGTTTATTTATGAAGCAACAGTGTAAATCATGTATTTCCACCCATGCTTTTTGTTACTTTTATTAAGTATTATAAATATTTGAGTCTCAGTTTGTATTTTCAATTTTTATTGTAAACTAACATTTTTGTTTGTTTGTTTCTCAAAATTCTCCCATCACGTTATCTGATGTCTGTCGAAAGCATGTGCTGGCCATAGATGTATGTGCAGCTCCTGTTGAATTCAGTGTCACTTCTTAACCACAAGGATTCAATTAACTGCTGTTAATGGCCCATCCATTTAGAAAACATCTATTGCTTTCTCTAAATATTCTCTTAATTCATCCTAGTATTGACTAGGTTTATCTGGAGAAGGTATCTGCTGAGCATGCTGTCACCATACCACTTACCAGTGTATCTCTTCTGTCATTTGATGTTCTCTAATTCTTATTTTAATAAATTCTTATTTATTAGTACAGTAGTGCATGTGCCTCTGTGACCTTGTCTGTGCATGAATCTTAGAACAACGTGCAAAACTTCAACTTCAGTGATATGCCTTAGAAAAATATTGTCAGAATTTGAGGTAATACATATGGAAGAAGCCAGGAGGACTTTGTCAACTACAGATTGTAACCGAAATGCAACAAGCTCTTAAATACCCAGATGGCACAGACATGATTCACCATTTTAACATCACTCAAAAGAATGTCAGCAACCTTTAGTAGACAAATTACAAAGTAATTTATGATGCAAAAAGATTAAAAACTGAGTCAGTGCTGCTGGGATTGTTAACTTTTCAGTACAGGGACTGTTATGTTATCAGAGTGAGTGCCTGGGCCACGGGTAAAGAAACAACTTTGGTTCTTCCTTTCACATAACAAAGAAAACCATGATTTTTTTCCCATGTCTTGTCTTAGCAGCAATCCCTCCATGTGAGCACCTGGCAGCTGAATTCTCAAGCTATACATACGAAGTTGAAAATGTCATGTATTCAAACACCATTGAGTGCAGCTGAAAGCTTACTGACTCCCCAATGGCAGCAGTTTAGCATGGATAGCACATAATTTTCCTCCTCCAACCAGCCTATGGAAAATTGAAGTCTTTCAAATGTTCACGTTGACAGATTTAGGTTAGCAGGATCCCTGTTAGCCCAGCTGTGTCCTTGTGTCCCTATGTCTCTATGTCTCTATTTGGACATAGAAAGCATATTTTAGGAGGGGCAGAGAGAACAAGAACAGTGAATTTGCCCTTCTGAAAGAGATGTGGTTTTACAAAATCCTGCTAAAAGAAAGGTGCCATGCTTGCTGCTGCTGCCTGATCACTGTCAAGCAGGTTTATACTCCTGATCTGTGGCTGTCAGATGCAGAAACAGAAGATGTCCCTTTTTCTTGGTTTATATGTTTTATGTACTTGATAATTACTTCAGAATTGAGACAAGGATGCACAAAAGCACAAAGTGTAATCAGTTCTAAGTAATGTTAAGTTTGATGGCTTTGTAATGGAAAATAACTGC